>SMJT01000005.1:3241971-3523215 GCA_004349715.1 Crucihimalaya himalaica
GGTTTGAATTTGGCGAATTGATTTAAAGAATTTTGCAGTAATGTAAAATATTAAAGGATCTGAACTTTTGCCTTTCACTATTCCGAATCTCTTCATAGGCAACGTACAAAGTGTAAAATGATGCGATCTCCAAACGAATGCTATGGTTCCAATTTGATTCGAGCTTGTTTTTGTTTTTAAAAAACACAAAACATATTATACCTTTGTTTTTAACACTACACACACAAACCGCAAATGAAAAATAAAGAAAAGTACTCCCTTTTTACCAAAACTATATTTTACGCCGACTAGTAATTATATTTTCTAAATCCCAACAGTATCACTAGTATTTCTGTTCTTCTTAAAATTTTACTTATATCACTGGGATTTAAATTATAGTGACCAAAAAAAAATAATTATTATATACTGTATACTCTCTTTTTTGTTCCAACAATTGTCTTTGTTATATAATTTCTCTTTTTTGTTCCAACAATTGTCTGTTATATAATTTGGGCCGGCCCATTTGGCCTTCGTGTAATTTCATATTTTTGTTGTTGTTACATAGGTATTAGAATTGTTTGCAGCATAATTCATAGTTGAAATTAAGAGGACAAGACAAGAGACGTGATTAATAATTTAGCCTTTCATGGTCCCATAAGGTATGACTGTGAGTGCATGCGTGCCTCCCCGTAGATTTCAATTCACTATCAACCAAAATATAATAATTTTCTAATCTTTCTTTTTTTTTTGTCCACACATAATAATTTTCTAGTTGAATTAAGAAAAGTATTAGGAAACTACAAAATACATTCAAAAGAAAAATTACATAAATCTCGCACGGTCGAAGCATGACAAAAAACCCAGCTCAGACCGACGCAAAGACTAACAATAATTTACATAACTTATTAATATTAACACAAAAGCCCCCTAATAATAATAAAATCCCTGCAAATGACCAAAAACTCCATTGCAGAGACCTCTACTAATTCCTAAAATATCCCTATGGCATCAACTAATTTACAAGACTCGAAGACTGAAGAATCGAATCCCAATCAATCTCGTACGACGGATACTTCTCCAACGCAAAGTTCTCGTTCCACGGCGGTTGAATCTCCTCCTCCGTTTCACCAAACGTCAGATCTGACAACGGCGAAGAAGATCCGTAGCTCTCCGTTAACGGCGGCGAAGATCCAGCGCTAGAGTAATCTTCCGATTTAACTCCCTCAGTCTGATCTGAACACGAATTCGCCTCCGGTTGTTTCACGGCGGTTGATGAACGTTTCCGGGAAGACTTCTTCGTTGGTTTCCCTTGTTTCTGCGTCGTCTCGGCTAAGTTTTGACAAATAGCTTCAAGCTTAGCGTCGACTGAAGATTGAAGAGGTTGATACTCACCGATGTTAGATCCGTTATGACGGAGGTTAGGGAAATTAAGCCGGGCAAAATCGCCGCGCAGCTTATACGCCGCCTTATCATAGGCTAACGCAGCTTCCTCCGCCGTATCGAAGGTTCCAAGCCAGAGGCGAGTTCGATTCCTGGGTAAACGGATCTCAGCCACCCATTTTCCCCAGTGACGTTGTCTCACTCCTCTGTATAGCTTCATCGGTTTAGGCGCGGCAGAACCGGTTTGTTTCATCGAAACCGGTTTAGGACTAAGATGGTTCGAGAATGAGTGGTTTTGGTGGAGATCCGACCCGTATGAAATCGGAGAGAAAGCAGACGCAAACGCAATCGCGGATGAATCGTTGGAAGGGCTTTTGATAAAAGGTAAAAGCGCTTCCATTAATTCACCACCGAATGGATCAGATTGTTGAAACGTTTTGCTACTATAGAAATCCATAGAAGTTGCCATTATATTTTCGAAGCTTGTAATTAAATATAAAATATAAAATTCCTGGTTCTTGTAAAAAGTAAAGAACAGGATTTTTTTTGCAAGAAATTCGAAAAAGAGAGGTTTAAATTAAACAACCTCTGTGTAGATTTGAGAGGAGGAAATAAAAAAATATCCTCACAAACGATTAAATCTACTAAACAAAAAAAAAAGGATCAAAAATAAAATAAAAATATTGATCTATTTCTAAAATTACCTGGCTTTCAATAAAAACGCAGTTTCAAAAGTCTGATTAAATACGTAAATCAAAACCATTCAAACACAAACTCAGAAATCGGCTTTTTTTTACAAGACAGATTATAAACAGAAGAGAATCTAAGAAGCGGGTAATAAACAGATCTAGGGGTTGATTTCACAGAATAAAAGTTGAGGAGAAAATCAGAAAGAAAAAAATAAACTTTTTAAAATTCGAGAAGGCACTCAAGTGTTTGATTTTTTTTTTGTAAGTGAATAACTCTCAGCCTCACCGATACACTTATCTCTTCAGCTTGCTCTCGTTTATATAGGGGGCGTGGTGTGTCCTTTTATTATATTTATCACTATTTTTTTATCTTTTTTGTGTCTCCTCCTCGTATTTCTCAAATTTTATCAATCTTAAATACGTCTAATATAATTTATTATTATTGTAATTTACATCGGATACTTTGCTTAAAGATATTGTATTTTGACAAAATAAAATAATTACCTCGTATCAATGACTGAATTACCGTCTAATTTTATTAGTTACCTCGTATCAATTACTGAAGTGGTGATTTGTTAATTTATGTAAGTATATATTTTACCTGATCTCCTAATCTTATTCTTTTGATGGAGATAATTTTTTAGTTGAGCTAACTAACAAGACGTTTTAAAATGGTTGAAATGATTCTACAAGTTTCATTTTACAAACCTAACTTTTACAATTTAAAATGTTTCTACAAGTTATTCTATAATTGAAGTGTTTAAATTCTACAAACATAATTTGATGGAGAATCAATTCAATTATTATGAACATTCACACCTCCTTTATCGGACGTTTCTTCTGTGTGCATAGGAGTTTTGTCTCCTATTCAATTCAAACGAAGTGGATGTACACAATTCCATAAATTTAGAATATTAGTTTTTTTTTGTTAATCCATTTTTAGACATTTCATCGTCTTTTTAAACGGTTAAACTATTTAAATATTTCGATTTTATGAAGACGTCCAACTAATCAACGATATATTAATTAAACAAAAAAAAATACAATAATACCCAAAAAAAACTCGAGTTGATATTAAAATTTAAATCAAAATTTTGTATAAAAACTTGAGAAAAGCAAACAAAATCTGAAAGTAAAACAATAAAATTTCTACATTTTTTGTAAGAGAATGTTAAAAATGAGATAATCCAAATTAATAGTATGAAAATAAAGAAAATTATCCGGAGATGCCGAATGTGACTTCATGATTGTTAAACAATAATTTTGGCTCTCAATGTAATGATGATCATGTTTAATGGGTGGTTTAGACTTTCATTAAGATAATTTATCATAAGAAATTTAAAAGAAGGCTCTAGATGGGTTTGAATGAATGGCTGAGAACTCCTCATATGTCACTAACCTATATATTAAATCATCCATTTATCAAAACTGTATTACATATTTCGTCATCATACGATTCTATTGAGTCGTCGCGTAACTTAATTTATTGGTTCGTGTAATCGTGTACAATTAAAATTAATACGACGTCAATTTGACGGAAATTGCAAAGTTGAGACTACTGTGCCGTAATTCACAATTACCTAAATTTGAAAAAGAGTAATACTCCAGCAACAATATATATATATATATATATATATATATATATATATAATTCACTATTTATAGTTATAAGGTTTATCAATGTTAAATCGTTTAATTTTGGGAAAAAAATACCATAAACTGAACTAAGATCAACCAGTTCATACTACTAGCTCTATATCCGATCTAAAATCTCTTAATGTTTTACGGTTCATGGTCGAGCCCGATTCGATCGAAAGAGTAGTTCGAAATTAGAAACGCCGCAAAATATTGTGCTATTATATCATTTCTACAAGATTGAACCGAGAAAGTTTTGAGATAAAGCTAAGTAAGATAACAAATAAAAAATAGAGGAGAAGACGCGCAGAAGGAGGCACCCATGTGGATGACTCGTGCCCGTGTAACCAATTCACCATTACGATGCCGATTAGTGAATAGTACATATATTACTATTTCTTATTGCTTTTATGAACATTGCATACGTGTAATGACTTGTCTAAGAGCGTTATTGTTGGTAGAGCATGTATATCTCAATTCAAATGTAAACACTAATTATATAAAGATTATTTCAATTATTTTAATTAAAGAAATTGAAATAATAATAATAAACTCGTAAAGAGATTTATATAAAATATTTGTAAAGTAAAAAAAAGGTAGATCCGATTTGTGACTAATGGGTCGAAAAAGCAAAAAAGGTAGATCCGATTGGAATGAACTTTTGCGTTTTAATGCTCTCAACGCGGTTTCCGTCAAACGCGTCCGTTTAATCTGATGAAGTCAAACAACCATTGAGAATCTGCCACATGTTAACAACTAAAGGTCCATTTTGTACTGTTTATAAACTCACCTTAAACTCCACTTATGTCTTGGCCTCTTGACTTTGAAGGATCTTACTATTATCTTCTCAATACTGAAAATAAGAACTACTATACTAGTAGTCGACACATTGGAAAAATACAAATGCATGTGAAATTGTGTGTATGGGGTGAAGTGAATTTACAACAAAATTATTTTTTGTTGTTGTTGGTAATATCGAAAAGAAGGTGTCGTTGTTTTAAGAGCAGTTGCACGTTGTTTTATGAGGAAAAAGAGGAATTGCATGTGGATTTTAGGTGAATTGTCTCCGTTCGTGTTTGCATGACATATGGTTCGTTATGAATCTTCTGCAGACTATAATACAATTGATCATATTTCAAATGAAAATGACATTACTCTGGATAATTAATATCAAAGCTTAGTTAGGTCGTATGCTTTTTGGACAAGATGGTTGCACAATTTGATTTCTCAAGGATGGATTTGATTCTTCATTGATGGACGTTTAAGTTATGTCAGATAATATTTATACATACGTTAGCTTTGTATTACTTGGACGTCGGTTTAACGTCTAGAAAACTCTATTCAAAATAAAAATGATCTCTTTTCAAAAATACTACATAAAAAAAACCATATTACCAAATGTTTTCTTCAACTTCATACGAAAAAAATCATAAGTTCAAAAATAAAATAAAATATAAAATATCAAAGCACAGGTCTCTTTCATAAACGCGTATAAACATATACAATATTGTTCTTTATGTATGAAATCAGTTTTTTTTATTTCAAAATTCGACATTTTGATAGTGGTTTTCCATCGAGTAAGTAACGTGGTCCGAAATACAAGGACGTGATTTACGTATGATGAGTTGTTTATTTGCTAATGCATCATATAGCCAGTGCGCATTTCCTTGATATACTGAGCTTTAATTGGCGTAGAAAGAGGTTTGACATTTTTACTTTTGTTGCTAAAACTTGTTACTTTTGTCATTCAAGTAACCATCTTCGTCTATTTGTAAACCCCATGAAAGTTAGGTCGATCTGATCATGCATCTTTAAAATCTAACAACAATAAATCAAACATAAAATCTTGTGACAAAAAATAAAGTAAAATTGAACAGCAAATTTGTGCTAATGTTATCCTCAGTTGGTGGCTTACATCTGATATTAAAATCGTGGTTAGATCATATTCTAGTCATTAACGTCCAATTCGATGATGACCCGGATCACTCAAAGTTAATATAAATAATTTTTAAAAACATATCGTTAAAAATCCCCACTAAAAAATGGTGACAGGAAAGAAAAACAAATATGACAGAAAAAGAGAATATGGGAAGAGACCAGATCGTCTGAATTTGCTACAACATTAGGCCCATTAAGTCTGCAAAATTCATCTAGTTAACAAATTGGATCTATTCACATGTCGTTTCGTTTCATTAATTAATCGTAAATTATTTAAAATCAACTTGTATTTTCTTAGAGATTTAAAATATAGTGTAACTGCTTAATTAATTCAAATTTCATAAATAACACAAATGCTTTTTGGGTATAATGCAGTTGGCATGACTTTAGAAACATGACTTGGTAATGTCAGAGCGGTTAAACGTTAAACATCACATTCACATTTATAACTAAAAGATCAAATCAAGATGTCAAACCGGGTTTATAATTCCCGGTCCAGTTCACTAAGTCCACATTAGATCAATAAAGAAACAGAATCTGTAAACTTTGAAAAGGTTCCTCAATCGCGCGTCACGTGTCTTTGAGTTCTCATCACATTGCCTGTAGCCGCCTGAAAACCCATCTACTACTTTTCTTACAACGAGACTTGGATTCTTTTTAGACCGAAACTTCAGACTTCTCGGTCTCAATATTATGCGCTTCCATATCTAGCTTTCAGAGTTTGACGACCCTTTCGACCCGATCTCATCGCTGATCGCTCCAAGTCATATCTTTTTTCTAGGTGAGTTTATTATGTTCTTCACCTTGTGATTTCTAGATTCTAATTATCTAAGAGTAAGATCAAGTTCAGATGTTAATTATTTTAGTTGTCTTGCGTAAAGCTTGATTCTTTGTTTAAGTTATGAAAGCAAGATTGTATCTAATGAACATCGTATTAGCTTAATAACTTCTTAACTCTATTTTTAGGCCTTGATTATTGTATCATCCCTGTTTCTGGCTAAAGGAATAATCAAATTGCAGTATATATAAATCTCTGTACTATGACATCAATTTTGGTTGCATCTGTGTCCTTGAATTTCAGCAAGATATGAGTTCTGATTCCACAAAACCAGAGGAGTATCTAAACAAGGTAAGATGATGATTAGTATACTACTCTGAGATGATGTTAATTTTTTGACGTATGAATCAAATATTATATTGCATGTTGATATACTGATTGGGTATTTAACAATATAGATAAATGAAGTGAGGACATTACTAGGGCCATTGCCTGAGAAGTCATCTGAGTTTTGTTCAGATGCTTGCATTACTCGCTTTTTAGCCGCGCGTAATGGCCATGTCAAGAAAGCAACTAAAATGCTTAAAGAAACCTTGAAATGGAGGACTCAGTACAAACCCGAGGAGATTCGATGGGTATGTTATGTACATATTCTTGGATCAGTAAATATCTCATCAGTTTATACAATGCTTCTAATTTTCTTAATTTTGTGAAATGGTTTATAGGAGGAGATTGCACGAGAAGCTGAGACCGGGAAAATATACCGAGCTAACTATACCGACAAGTATGGAAGAACAGTTCTTGTTATGAGACCAAGTGCCCAGGTATGGTTTCTAATCCCATTTCCTTTCAAAGCTCTGATTCTCTACACTTTTCTATCAATATCCCTTTTTGGTTTTACTACAGAATACAAAGTCTTATAAAGGGCAAATAAGATTCTTGGTGTACTGTATGGAAAATGCAATCTTGAATTCATCAGGTAACCAAGAACAGATGGTTTGGCTAATCGATTTTCACGGTTTCAACATGTCGCATATCTCCGTGAAAGTGTCTCGAGAAACCGCTCATGTGTTACAAGAACACTACCCTGAACGTTTAGGCTTGGCCATAGTATACAACCCGCCTAAGATTTTCGAACCATTTTATAAGGTTAGTTTCAAAATTTCTCTCTGCCCTTGTGCAAATCTTTAAGTATCATGAAGCTTGTTGACAAGGAATTTGTAAATATGCAGATGGTGAAACCATTTCTAGAGCCAAAGACCTGCAACAAGGTGAAATTCGTCTACTCAGATGATAACCTCAGCAAAAAGCTTCTCGAGGATCTCTTCGATATGGAGCAACTCGAGGTTGCATTTGGTGGAAAAAACAGCAATGCAGGTTTCAATTTTGAGAAATATGCGGAGAAAATGAGAGAGGATGATTTGAAGTTCTTTGGAAACACCACAGTGTCATCAGCCTCAGCTCATTGGACCAACTCAGATTCTGAAGTTTCAGACTCTGAAAATAAGCATCTCGAGGACAAAGAAGATGAGAAGATCAAGAACGGAACTCTGCAATTTCCTTTAGATACAACAAAAAACTAAACCTGAAGCCTGAACCAGAAGAAGTTTCTGGAGCTAATACTTAACCCCATCAATTACTAAGGTGGAGCTACAATCATTTTTGTTGTCACGCAATTAAGACCAGTAAAATTGCAGATGATTAAATGTATCCCAGAATAATACTTTTTTGCTTAAAGAGTTTGGCAACAACAACAAAGACAACATCAACAAGTGCGAGGCTTGTAAGAAGGATGACATTTTGAACATTGCTCCTTTACGTAACAGTGGATATGTCACATATGAATGAAGAAAGAAGAAGGAAAAAAAAGAACAAAATCAAAGGTCATATATTCTTCTAAACGCCTTTAAGGTCATAAGCTTGGGGGAAAGAGTTTGAGTAGATCGAGAACCAATCTTTCTTGTTTACTTCAGGAACATATTAGTATATTACTTCACTGTCCTCCTCTAGCTTCTGTCTGTATTGAGCCAACCTTTCTTGTTTACTTCAGAAGCATATTACTTCACTATCCTCCTCTAGCTTCTGTCTGTATTGAGCCAATCTCTGCAAACACAAAGAAACACTCAGAACCATTGAAACAGAGAAATCTAAAAAGATGGAGAAGAGAGAAATGATGCCTAACCTTGGAATAAGCATAGACACCGGCTTCTGTTGGACCAACCGGGCTTCCTCGCTTCATGAATTTGCCTTCTCTGAAGATGTAGAGAAGTGGTATACCGGTTGATAACTCTAGACTTATCACCTAGAAACCAACGCCACAGAGAATTTCAGTTATTGGCCAAAAACCGCAAACTCAATGATCAAGAATGAAGATGAAACCAGTCTATTGTCACACCTCTTGGCAAGTCAATTTGTCAAGATACATTATGATAGACCGCAACGAGTTCCCATGAGCAGCTATCATTACGTTCTTTCCAGCTGCAAGCTTTGGTTCGATCTGCAATTTGATATCTGAAGTTAGTAGAGAAACTCAAGAGAAAATTCATATTGAGATAGGAAAGGGTTCTCATTACGTTGTCCTGAAAATAAGCCACTGCTCTCTCAGCACACATCTCCAAGCTCTCGCCTTTGGGAGGAGGAATATCGTAACTCCTACGCCATTCGTGAACTTGCTGTTTCCCGTATCTTTCCGCTGTTTCTTGCTTGTTAAGACCTTGTAATTCTCCATACCTATATCCAAAAACGTTGGAAAGAAGATAAGCTTTTTTATCAGTTGTTCAAAGCTCGATATGTTGAAAAATTGAAAAGCCATAAATGTTTTACATTCTTTCATTGAGCTGCCACGCGGGTATGACAGGAATGGATTGGTTTTTAGTTTCATCACTGAAAACTTGACTCCAAGTTTTCGCTTGTTCGCTTTCATCGTGCAAGATGATCGGAACCTAGATGAGTTTTATCCGGTTATAAGAAAATGTTAGAACCCCACAAGATCAATTTGATTGATAGATTAAAAAGGCTAAGCTTGGTTTTCACATACCTTCTTACGACGGTGCTGAATCATAGCAAGCATTGCAGTCATCTGAGCACGGATTAAAGACGATGTGAAGATAACATCGACAGGTATGTTACTAATCCTCTTCCCTGCTTCAATTGCTTCTTCAACACCTTTCTCTGTCAATGGCACATCAACACAACCCGTAAAAAGATTCTTCTCATTCCACAACGATTCTCCATGCCTAATCAATATCAAAGCTGCTTCATCTAAAACATCAAAACAAAAACTTGTTCAAATAAATGATCATAAACCAATGTTTTTAATGAGACTGAGGAACTGAATGCAGAGCAAATACTTGTTTTTTTCTGGGAATTGTCTGGGATGTTCTTGGAAGGAGACAAGAGAGTGTTGTTATAAGAAACAGATGTCTCAGTCTGAGACGCCATTGCTTCAATCTTGCAAAAGTTTCTCTTTTTTGGGTTAAAACTCAGAGAAGAATCGATCTTGAATATTTTAGTTGGCAGATTGAACAAAGGCTCACGAAAACATTGAGAGATTGTGAAAGAAGAAGATGAACGGTGTGAAGCAAGTGAAACAATTGACTGGTGAGACGTAGACGTAGCCATTCTGAAGAAAAAAAAAGAGATCAAATTTGTGGTAACGAAAATGTTAATTCTATAAAGATCTAAAGTTTGATACTGAATCATAGAAAACCCTAAACGCACAAAACCCTGAGACAGAGTACAAGTAACTCTGATAACAACAAACAACACTTAATAGCAATTAACGAAATTTTAATTACATACAGATCCAATTGGGAAGAAACAAAGCACGATTAAGAGCAACAAATGACAAGAACAGAGCCCAGTAATTACAAGAAGACGAAAGACCCAGAAAACAAAATGCAATAGCAATGCTTGTACAGTCACAAACCTGGTCTAATCAATGTCTCGATGAGAAATCCCCAAATACCTCTCAATGCCCCAAAAAGGGTTTATATAAGCTTTAAAATATCAAAAATGTCTTCTCTTTTTCTTTTTTTTTTTGTCTTTCAAATTCTTGTTTTTGTCAACTTTTTATTTCTTGTTTTATTTTGGCTTTAATTTTCAAAAGACCAAAAAGATCGGTTTCCTTAGGTAGTGACAATTTGACAGTGAAGGACAACACATGAACATGATGAGATATTATTATTCGCAACTTTATGTAACAACATACATTTGTTATATATATACTTCACATTGAAACAATGAAATTATACTGATAAAAATGGACCGATGGTTCCAAATATGTAAATATTTACGTCAAATTTACTAGTTATAAAACATATTTGGTATAAATGAAAATATACTATTTACATCTATTAAAAAAAAGGCTGCCAATAATGCTTAATCGAATTGCATTGTATGTATGATAAAAGATTTAAATAAATGAAATGAAGGTTTGCGAGAAGGCTTAATCTGATATCTAAATTTGTGTCAACAACCTCTCGTGGGGTTGTAGAGACCATTATACGTTTCCAATATTAATAAATACTAATATACTCTCTACTTAAAATAGACCGCGACAGCAAATTCATCAAATAAGTACCTCTTCAAAGCCTTCAATATGCACCCCCTTGGTTTTGAGGGTTCGGTTTGGAACCCTTAAAAAATAAATATTTATAAATTAATGTGAAGCAATTTTAATTAGATGAGAGATTTTCTAACATATTTTTGCATGTCATCTCTACTACTAAAATTTGCTGATTCAATTTGACAATTGGCAAAAAAAAGATGACATATGTCTAATGAATCAGAGGTGTGCTATAGGATATGCGATGCGAAGATGCTTTTGTCCAAACAAACAAAAATTTGTCACTGGAGGAAACAGTGGAGACTTGTTGACGCATCATTATTTTGGTCACAACGAATATACCAAATAAGGCATCACGCTTGATTCATGAAGCCCATCAATGTGAAGTGGCTAGGCTTTAGTAGGCCCAATTAAAAACTCGATCTTTTTCTGTTATATGACCAAGAGAGTGTCTTTGAGAAACAATTATTGAGTTTTTGTTGTATCGTATGCTATTAATCATGAAAAGGATATTGTAAATCACAAAGTCAGAATTGGAATGCATGAAGTGTTATAAAGTTTAATGAGCTCAACCTCACATGAGATGTTCCCTCTCTTGTCTTTGCTTAATTAAGATGGGACAACTCAATCCAAAACAATAAATGGACCAATAACACAAATCAAATTAGACAACAAAATAAAACTAGTATAGAAGGACACACAAGTTTGGCTTTTTCTTTTTTAAACCATATAAAAAAGGCTGGAAAATAAAAGTTATCAGCTCATTTTTCCAAAAGAATATTTCTCTTAAAACAAGAATTCATGTATTTTGTAATTCTTTTCAAAAACAAAGGGAGACACCATTAGGCAATGCATTAGCCATTAGGAATCTATAAAAATCGAGACATGAAAAAAGTAAGAATCTCTTAATAGGGACCAGTCAATGCTAGGCTGAATAGGTATGAGATTCCTTACTTGACTTGACCAAAATCAGATTATTTTTCTTCGTTTAAATAAGAAAAATGACGAAAATTCAAATTGGATTATTATTGAAGCATCAAGTTAAAACAGTACGATTTGGGTGGTATGAGAAATACATAAAATCTACAGTACACAAAGGTACAAACTCGTATATCAAACATATAAGTTGCTATACATCAATACGATTTTCTTTACTTGTCAATTACTAATTATAAAATGTATGTTATATTAGAGAATTTAACTGTTGTGATTTTCTAATGTCCACACTCCACACAATATATCGAACATGTAAAATGGTAGTCAGGTAGAATAATTAGAAGAACACAAATCTAATTAATATGCTAAACACCATGGTCTTAAAGTTTAAAAGCAAAAGTTTATAAGATGATTAATTAACATGGTTAATCACGGTTAACGCTCAATGCTTTAAAAAATATACATATAAATAATAACGATAACCATATACAATCATACCGATATCGTAAAGAGACCTACACGGCGGCGGAAACACTCTCTCCGTTGACGGTTCCGGCGGCGACGACGGGGGTGGACCTCACTGAACCTTTCTTCTTCTCTTTCATCTCGTCCACCGTAATTTGCTGTTGCCTGCACTCTAAACTACAAAACGCTCTATCTCCTCTGCTCAAGTTCACAGCCAAATCAAACCATTAGTTCCACATCTAACTAAACCAAAACCATCATATTAAGGTTAGGTTCATACCTATACATATAGATGTCACGGCCAGGAACAAGATGACGTTTACAGAGAGAGCAAGATCTCAGAAAATCTTCAGAATAGTCAGCTGAGTGTCTCCTCTGTGTACCTCTCGGTGAGACCATCGCTAAGAGACGTTGATCTAATAGTCTTTGATGAACCTGACGGTGTTCATCAATGGTCACGAGCTGAATCTGATGATCGGACGGTTCTTGTTCGCTAGGTTGATTCAAATCGAACTTAATCTCCGAGAGACTCGTGGTTCTCTTTATCGGTGGCCTCTGTCTCTTCCCTAGCAACATTGTATTCGTGTTTGTTTTTAGTTTCTCTCTTTTGTGTGTTTGATGCTCTGAGTAGAACAGAGCAAAGTAAAAAGAGAGCAAAGAGGGAGGTGAGTAAAGAGAAGAGACAGAGAAGATAAAAGAAGAGCCATAAACTCAGGAGTTAATCTGAACCGTTGATTCTGTCTGATCTGATTCTCTTCTCATCATTATAACGACACGTCATGATTCCGATTCTAGTGTTTTTATTCGTTATTATTGCGTTTTGTCGCCTATCACAAATTATTTTGTCTTTTCTTTTTCTTAAATCAATTATTTTGTGTAGGTGTGTGTATTCAATCATACAACTGAAATTATATTTTTAGAGTAACTGAATAAAAAAAACTCATATTGAATCAAGAATTTGGTATACAATCAAGAATTTTGTGTTTCTTTAGGTATTATATTTATATATTCAAATATAAGGTTATTAAACTAAGGAATTAGCAAATCTTTGTTTCCTAAATTCACTTAAAATCATCTAAAATCTTAGTAAGACTCAAATAATTCAAAATATTTGGCTGAATATACTCTGTAGTTTCTTCATGATGATATTTATATAACTTAAATAAAAATTACTGAAAATTAGGAAAATGAAAAAAAGAAAGAAAGAGAACTAAAGGGAAAATGTTGTTATTAGGGCATCTCCATCTGAGGTTATTAACAAAATTAGGCACAAAATCATATGTAGAATATTAATTGTTTAATAAATTTTTACCTACTTATTTGTGATATCGGTTCTTACGGAAGAAGCTGATGATACTGAGTTTCTAAATGACGTGGACTTACGGGATTGGCTGCAATTTTTTGGTCGCTTCATCACCTTGAAAAACAATAACCATCGTTTCCAGATCCAAACAATGCCATCTCCGCTCTCTCTAATTAGGGTTCTCTCCAACTTTTCAAATCCCTAATTCTTGCTGCTTCCATCAATCAATTTGTCTCTTTGCGATCATCGAGCTCTATACTCTTCTTCTTTGCTATACTCTTCTTCCATCAAATCCCTAATTCTTGCTGCTTCCATCAATCAATTAGGTTTCTGATATTTAAAACCCAAATTCTCACCGGCGATTGGGTTCGTGAACAATGGTAAAGTTTTCCTCCCTTTTCTTTGGTTTTTTTATTTGATTCTGGATTAAATTTTAGGGCTTTGTGATCTTGATTTACTTTACAGATGAGTGGATTCATGAATTACATATTCGTTATTGACAAAGAAATTGCTTTGGTAATGTAATAATAAACTTTTGTATTTTTCTTGAATTGTCTGTGGCTATGATCTAGAGAGGCAAATCAGCAGAAACTATCCTGTACAGATCAACATATGTTCTTTTCTCTTTGTGGTATTGATATATTGCCTCAGATGACTAAACTATAGATTCCTACTTAGTTTAAAGGTAGAAATCTGCATCTTTGCTGAGAATCCATGTTTTTATTGTTTTCTAATCGTTGGTATATCAATTTCAGGTGGGGAAATCAGTGAAGTTATCATCAGAACACACTACACCGGTTGAAATTAGTAGTCAAGCTTTAGTATCTAAGTCATTGGCTAGAAACCTTAAACTATGTGGCAACAAAGGTAAAAAAATGCAAAGATTCTTTTCATGAATGTTTATGGTATGAGATTATGCAGAAGGTAGATTTTGTTTTCCGGTAAATACTTACATTGATGATTATTGCTGCTCATCAGGTTGCTGTTTATTTAAGTAATAAAGAAGAATTCATTTTGAAGAAGAGAGCATGGGAATTGATGAACCCTAAATACCAAAAGGTTTTTGCTCTTAACCTGTCTTCGATCTTCTTAATTTTTGTTAAGTGAACTTCATGTTGGTACTCACATGCTTTCATTGACGTTCTTGTTAATGGTTCGTTTTATTGATCAACAGGGAAAGTGGAGGAAAGTCACCAATGGGAAAAAGAAGGATCCTGCTTATAAGACTGCTCCTGGTAAGAAAGCCTCTGCAACCAGAACCGAAAGCAATGCAGAAACTGAAAATAAAAAGGTCAGTGATTCTTTCAGCTCGCTCTGAAACAATGTCTAGATATATTGCACTTTTTTCTTTCGGAAATTTTTGGGATCTTCCTTATTTTTCCATCTGTAGTTAAATGTGTTGTTTGACATAAATTCTCTTACTTGTCTTACTCCATGCAGAGACCGAGTTTGGAAATCAATTACAATGTCTTGGATAACCTTTTTGCTTCTTTTTTGATGGATCTCTACTTTTAGTTCTTCTTAACCATGAGAGACTCCATTCATGATAACAGTTTGTGCATTGAATCTGATAGTCTTGAGTGTGTAATCATTGTTGCTTTGTTGAACTTACAGCAACTACTTTGACAAGCTGGCATCTTTTGGTCACATTTTGTTCACTTCATGTGGCCTTATGGATGAAGTTTTTCGAGCACAAGCCTTTTGATCCACGGGCTGTCATGGGATTTGGTGTATTGAATGGAATATCCATTGGATTGTTGAATCTCAGCTTAGGGTTTAATTCTGTTGGTTTTTACCAGGTATAGCCTCCTCTTTTTTTTCCGTTCCTGCAGCTGCGGAATGTGATATCATGTTCATAACTTCTCTTCCCTTGATATCAGATGACAAAACTTGCAATCATTCCCTGTACTGTTGTCTTGGAGACCATCTTCTTCAGAAAGAAATTCAGGTCAGTCCTGATATTGTCTTAAGTAGTACATTTGTTCTTTCCACTTCACATGTATGATATTGGTAATCTTGGAGATAGCTGTGTTATGAGTAGGTTTAGATATTTCTCACAGCCTCACATCTATGTAGTACGTCTGTGTTCCAATAGTCTATATTGGTCTATGATGCAGTTCTTGAGCAACTTAGAAACTTTCTTATGCATCCTGTATTCCTTTTCCTTTTCAGTT
The DNA here is from genome assembly GCA_004349715.1 of Crucihimalaya himalaica. Lineage (NCBI taxonomy): Eukaryota > Viridiplantae > Streptophyta > Magnoliopsida > Brassicales > Brassicaceae > Crucihimalaya > Crucihimalaya himalaica. The sequence goes on from SMJT01000005.1 coordinate 3,257,816, forward strand.
AATAATAAGAAAGTAAAAGCAGTCAGAATCATTAACTTCCCTTTTCCAGCTAATACTGAGAGAGGTTGGCTTATTAGTTATGTTTATTACATTACATTAGTAAATGCTTGTTAGGTTACACTTTAATAGCGATTTGATGGTTATCTGCTAACAATTTTTTTCCACTAAATCTATGAAGTAACTTAAAACATTTCCTTATATAAACTAAACAAGCTTGTGTAAACTTAAGAAGATCAAAACGAAAAACATATCAGAAATTTCTAAAAAACTTGCTTTTTAATTCAATACTTAAAGATGGATCCATTCTCCTCTGGATTTGTTAACCTTTTAGCTAGTCAAGGTTATCAATCTATAGACCTTGACTCATCAGAATCTCCTCGCTTTAGTAGCCAAGGTTCTGATGATGCAAGCGTTAAAGAGAGGAGAAAGTGGACTCCAAAAGAGGATGTAGTCCTCATAAGCGCTTGGTTGAACACAAGCAAAGACCCAGTGGTGGGCAATGAGCAAAAGGCGGGTGCATTCTGGAAGAGGATTCAGGATTACTTTAATTCTAGTCCTCAACTAGCTGGCATGCCTCCTAGAGAGTTGAGTCAGTGCAAGCAAAGGTGGGGGAGGCTTAATGATCATGTCTGTAAATTCGTGGGGTGCTACAATGCTGCCTTGAAGGAACAAAGAAGCGGTCAGAACGAGAATGATGTGATGAAGGCAGCCCACGAGATATTCTTCAACGATTACCAAGTCAAATTCTCTGTTGAACATGCTTGGAGGGAGTTAAGGAATGACCAGAAATGGTGTTCCACGGTCAATGCTAAAGATGGAGGGAAGGATAAGGGAAAGAACGTTGCAGCGGCTGTTGTGGAAGAGGAAGTTCCTGAATGTAGACCTCCGGGAGTGAAGGCTGCTAAACGAAAGAGATCTGCAAAAGAAGAGAACATGTTACAGCTAAAAGACATGTTGGCTACGAGGGAGAAGATCTCAAAACAGAAACTTCTTGACCGGCTCCTTGCTTCCACTAACCAACTTTCTGATATAGAAATAACCCTTAAAAATAAACTCATTGCTGAGCTGTTGGGTTAATCGGATTTCTCTTTGGTATTAGTTTAGAAGTTTGTTTTGATTTGGTGGTAATCTTTCTGACTTAGTTCTCATTTGTTTTGGTCTGATGTCTTTTTGTATTGTCTTCTTCTTTCAGGCCAAAGCAAAAGACATGTGAGTGAAGGAGGCCAAAGTCACGGGTTGTCTTTCTGAGCTGTTGTCCTCATTTGTTTTGATACTTGTAGCTTACTTTTATTTGTTCTGGTCTGATGTCTTTTTGTATTGTCTTCTTCTTTCAGGACATGTGAGTGAATGTGATGTGATGTACTACTAGTTAGACTTCTTTCAGGCCAAAGTCACGGGTTGTATGTAATGTGATGTACTACACTACTAGTTAGGCTATCATGTATGTTTAAGCGTTGTCTGTAATGTGATGTACTAGTTGCTGAGCTGTTGGGCTCTGCTTTCTCTTTAAAAACTCGGCTATCATGTATGTTTAAGGGTTGTCTGTAATGTGATGTACTAGTTGCTGAGCTGTTGGGCTCTGCTTTTCCTTTAAAAACTCGGCTATCATGTATGTTTAAACTCATTCTCAATGTTGTTTTCCTTTAAAAAAGTCTGCTCTCTACTTTATTCAACTAAGTTTTTTTCATTCTCTTCTCTTCTCTACTTTATTCAACTAAGTTTTTTCTCTTCTCGTCTCTACTTTATTCAACCAAGTTCTTTCTCTTCTCCTCTCTACTTTTATTCAACTAAGTTTTTTTCATTCTCTACTCAACAAAAAGAAAAAACAAATAAACTTATTCTCTTTTCAAGTTTTCATTCACCTAAGTAATAAATATGTCTTCATCTTCAACAAGTGAGGTTGATGGATTAGTCGATGAAGCTTTCGACGAGATGTTGGATCAACAGTTTGATGATCTATTTGAGTGTCAATCAAAAAAGAAGAAACGGGCATATATTGAAAGAGAACGTGAACAAGGCCACATCCGTTTATGGGCCGACTACTTCAGTGAAAATCCTACATACTCGTCTCATTTATTCAGACGCCGTTTTCGAATGAACAAGTCCTTGTTCATGCGCATTGTTCATCGCCTCTCCAATGAAGTCCATTACTTTCAACGTAGAAGAAATAGAGCCGGGAGATTCGGGCTATCTGGTCTACAAAAGTGTACGTGTGCAATTCGTATGCTAGCTTACGGTGGTGCAGCTGACGGAGTTGACGAATATCTCCGTGTAGGTGAAAGTACTGCAATTTTATGTTTGGAACAATTTACTGAAGGAATAATACAGTTGTTTGGAGATGAATATCTAAGAAGACCCACGCAAGAAGATCTTCAGCGACTACTCGATGTTGGAGAAATCCGCGGGTTTCCAGGGATGATAGGAAGCATCGATTGTATGCATTGGGAGTGGAAAAATTGCCCAACAGCTTGGAAAGGTCAGTATACCCGTGGTTCAGGAAAGCCGACAATCGTCTTAGAGGCTGTAGCATCATATGATCTTTGGATATGGCATGCATTTTTCGGACCTCCAGGTACCTTAAACGATATTAATGTTCTTGATCGGTCACCTGTTTTCGATGACATATTACAAGGTCGTGCACCGAAAGTAGATTTCATGGTCAACGGACACAACTACAATTTGGCGTACTACCTCACAGACGGTATTTATCCAAAATGGTCAACCTTTATCCAATCTATCTCACTTCCTCAAGGCCGTAAAGCAGAGCTATTTGCAAAACGTCAAGAAGCCGTCCGAAAAGATGTCGAGCGCGCTTTTGGAGTATTGCAATCTCGATTTGCAATTGTTAAAAACCCAGCTCTCATTTGGGATAAGCAAAAAATAGGAAAGATTATGAGAGCATGTATTATACTGCACAATATGATAGTAGAAGACGAACGAGAGGGATACACGCAGTATGATACATCTGACTTCGAAGAAGGAGAAGTAAGCAGAAGTTCTCAGGTGGATTTGTCGTACTCCACAGACATGCCTTCAAATCTCGGTAATATGATGGGCATTCGGAATCAAATTCGTGATATACGGACACATGAACAACTGAAAGCAGATCTCGTTGAGCATTTATGGCACAAATTTGGTCATTTTGAGTAATAATTATTGTATGTTTTCAAATTATTAATATTTACAATGTTTAACAAAATTATTAATTTACAATGTTTAACAAAAAAATTTTTTTTTTTAAGAACCCCAACTTTGGGTTCACAAATGGACATACAAAATTACACAAGTTCTTAACTATTCATCAAAACCAAAAATTAATAATATAATATTGCTAAGAACCCCTCCATGAGTTTCACAAATGGAGATGCTCATATAGCTCCTAACGTGTGGGTATATACCCCACTTTCGTGACCGATACGTCTATTTGCAATAGTAAAAAGGGCTCCCAACGTTTCACCACTTCCCAAGCCAATTTCAATATCTATTGACCTTTTTTCTTTAGTTTTAAGCATTTTAAATTTGATGGAACATTGATTGAATTGATAGCTCTTGTTTGTTCTTATATATATAAAAAAATATATATATATGCACAAAAAACAAGTACTGCACACTCGTTTTGATTGGTGCATTTGGGGACACTCGTTTACAGTACAAACAGAGTTGGCACATTGTACAAAAATGGTCGGTCTCAGCATCCTACGTCTAGTACCACTTTTCTAACAATTAATGTTTTCGAGAAGAGATGTAAGTGTTTTTTTTTCTTTTTCTTATAGACGGTTTTACAATTCTATTGCACGGTGGTTAAATTGTTTTGGTCGAATCTGGAACAAATTGTTTTAGTCAGATTGGTTAAAAATATAGAGGTTTGAGACTTAATAGTCAAATAAAAAAGAAACAGAACGATCGCCAAACATATCTAATAGGTACCTAAAACATCAAACTAGGTCTATCATCTACCCATCAAATAAAAGATTGAATATATATATATAGATAACGATGGTCTAACGCCTAGACGTCTCTACCATTATTTTTAAAAACAAAGGCCTTAGTCCCATTCCCATATACATCAAACGAAGAGTATATTATGTACACAAGTGGGCTTACAATTATGGTCCACACATAATTATTTAGAGAGAAGTGTTTTATTTGTTTTCATTGTTGTTTTTTCCATCTTCGACTCTTGATAACAAAAGGTTGTGTCAATGTGTTCCCACCGATAATCATAGCAATAAAGTCTAGAGTCGTCTCTCGTTGCGTTACGCTGTTCCGATGTTAATGTATAGATCAGCAATGTATTTATGAAATTCTCTTGGATCGATTCTGTACAGTTCAGAATTTGAAAATATTAACAAAAACTTATTCATGTTTTTTTTAACTTATTCTTATTGGCAAGTTATACAATCATTTATCGATACAAAAGTTGCAAAAAGTGTAGGATAAAGATATCTGATCGATAACATTGAATATTTGTGTTCTATTTCATTATGTTAAAGGCTTAAAGCTCCACATAAAATGATAGGACTATGTTTTGCAAATTCTTTCAGCAAAACAAAAGAACGTCGAAGGGTAATCCAGTAAGTCCAAACTTATCACGATGCTAAAACAAAGTTCTATATATGGGTACATAGGTCAACTTTACACTTGACCTCTACGTCACACGTTGGGTATTGATAAATAATAAATCGAAGGCAAAGTCACTAACTACGTACTCAACTCAGTCTGTACAACATACAACACTTTGTCTTTTTGCTTCATCATCAAGATTCTTCTTCTCCGTTTCAGACCTCGTCGGAGAGTTTGGGAGAGCAAGAATCCACGGCTTCGGCAACCGTTAGATAGATTTTGTCGTGTCCTAACATGTCTGCGAAGTGAGAAACGTGTAACTTATCTATGACCGCCGATCCTGGATTCGCTAAAACCAACTGTTTTTGCACACGAGAAAAAAGTCAGTTTCCATAACTTGTCTATAACCTTTCCGGTTTAGCTTTGGTTTATGATGTGTACCTGAATGTCTCGTTTTTGGAGAGACTTATACAAGTCTTCTAAGGCGTGAATACCACTAGTATCGATGTCCGTAACAGCTGCAAACATTTAGTTTGAATGAGTGCTCATCACGCACGTTGCGATCTATGTATAAAGAAATATACATTTTTAGATATGAAAAAAGAACTAGGGTTAGTTCAGTACGTGACATTTCGATGATCAGAAACTGGATCCTAGGCAAGCTTGCAGCTTTCACCTTCTCTTCTTCATCTGTCAACCATCTTTGAATCCTGCAGATTTCAAGAACACCAAAAATGTATGGTTAGTTCTACACATTGATTTCTTGTGAAATAAGTTATCGTCCAAACTTGTTTCATGATACGATCTCATACCTTTCCCTGACATAATTGGAGTTGGAGAAGTAGATTCCGGAGTCAACACGAATTGTCAAAACTCCGGGAATCCTAGTCGCTTCAGGATACTGATTAATATTCCGGTAGACCGAAGTCCCTGGAATCTTTCCAAGAATCGCTGTCCTAGGTCTCGTAACTTGCAAGAGTATCTTAGCAAAAGATATGCCCACCTAAAGCATCGACACACACAACGAAAAAAAAGATTAGCCAAGAAAACTTAAAAAGTCTCATTAATCCACACGTTTGGTGTTTTCTTGAGACGTACGGCAATGAGAAGGCCAATCTCAACGGATACAAAGATGACACCAAAGAAAGCTCCCATACAAGCAACGAAATCGAGCTTATCGATCTTAAAAATCAAAACAGCGGCGTTAACATCAATCAAAGGAATCACGGCGTTGATGATAATCGCTGCAAGAATCGCGTTGGGTGTGTATTTGAAAAGAGGAGTAAGGAAGAGAAGCGTTAAGAGGACGATGATTGACATGATGATGTTGGAGACTGCCGTTTGACATCCAGCCATGAAGTTGACGGCGGATCTTGAGAACGAACCAGTGGATACATAGCAAGAAGTCATCGAACCGATCACGTTCATTGCTCCTAATGCTACCATTTCTTTGTTACCATCGATTTGGTAGTCTTTCATTGCTGCAAATGTTCTTCCTATCGCTACAGCTTCCTGTAACAAAAAAAAATCATTTGTGCTCACAATTTTCGAATGATGGTTGATTAGAAACTTAGCTTTTTGAAAGTTAAAAAGAATAAATTTTAACTAAAATTTAAGGTTTTTGTAAGTGATACCGTCAAGGCAACCATGCCTGAGACAACGCCTATGCGGAAGCCCTTGAGAAGGTAACCACCGGAAAAGTATATTAGACGCAAAGAAGAAGGGTTTAGACCTTTGTCGAGATGTTTCACCTGAGGAGAAGCAAATTAAGACAGCACCAAGTATACTAACTTGCATCTAAAGTAACCTTAGGATTTATAAGCCTATTAGGTTTTGTGCTTACTATTTGAACTCCTTTCTTGTCGGCTCGGGTTATGTAGACGAGGAAGGTTGAAATGATGACAGATATTAACGGAGCGATCGCTGGAATCCAAAAAAGTTTCTTGCTTTTCTTCCCCTGTTTTTTTTTCAGAAGGTCATATAAGAACAATAAAATAGAAATCGACGAGAGATTGCGATCGATGGTTGGGTGACTTACAATGAACTTGGAGACGAGAAGGAAGATCAAGAACGATGCACTAATGAGTATTGTCTGCCAATTCCACTGCAAGCATATGATACCAAAGGGTGAGGATAATAAAGAGTGAAAGAAACTAAAAACAGAGCGATTAACAATGAATCTTTACTCCGTGATGGGCTGAGCTGATTACGGAGTGAAGAACCTCGATGATATCGGTTTTCTTGGTGAATTTATTGATTCCGAGGAATCCTTTGAGCTGCTGAAGAGCAATGGTGATGGCTGCTCCGCCCATGAATCCTACGATCGCCGCGTGGGATAAGAAATCGATCAAGAAACCCAATCTGGAAAAAAATTTGAGAAGGTTCTATAGATCAAGAAGTATCTCTAAACTTAGGAACATCGTTAGTATGAGATGTTGGGATTAGTAAGTTACCTGAAGAATCCGAGTGCTGCTTGAGTGACACCGGCGAAGAACGTTGAGGTGAAGGCTAGGCGGAGATATTCGTTAGGGTTTGTGTTGGGATCGATCTCTGCCCGAAGCAGAGTGCCTAATAGGAGTGAAACCACTGCTACGGGTCCTATAGCTATATCCTTTGAGCTTCCCATACATGCGTACACCAATGGTGGAACAAAACTTGAATCTATTCAAGAATTTGAAAAAAATACACCAAAAATATCGATCAGTTTGTCACATTATACTTCCAATATTAAATATTGATTCGTTTGTTTGTTTTTGTCAACTTATAAATGCAATAAAAATTGTAGTTTCATTTTCAAAGGAGATGGATATTAACTTACATAGACCATACTTAGGGTCGAGACTCGCGAGCTTTGCATATCCAATATCCTGAAACCATTCGAATACATAGATACTTTAGATTTCTTACATAAGTAACTTGTGACGCAAGTGATTAAATTTTTTTTAAAAAACCTGGGGAATGCAGAGACTGGCTATGGTTAAACCGGCAATGAGATCACCGCGAAACATCTTAAGATTATATTTTCTTCCCCACTCGATAACCGGGAAGACCGACTGGATACCGAGCATGAGCTTTTTGGACATTGACTGGTCCTTGAAATGCCTTAGAGGATCATCGTGGAAGAAAGTTTCTTTGAAAGTGTACATGAACTCATTCAAGAGGTTTTGCTTGGGAGGAACTTCGACTCTGTGGACATAAGGTGTATTTCCTTGCCGCGGGGATGATATATCAGCCGGGGAAATCTCTCCGTCGCCGTCCACAGGATGAGCTCTAGCTGACATTGTTATGTGTGTTTTGTAGCAAACACTGAAGAAAGTCGTATTTAAAGAAAATATCAAGCTCTTTTGCCAAGAAAAGTAATATTTTACCATCTAAAACACCGTTGATTAAGAAAAGAAAAGGACTCCAAAAAGTTCTTAAGTGGCCCTAGTAGCCAAAAAAAGCCATTAGTATCCCTAAGAATAAGAAATTAGTTTTCACTAGTAAATTCGTATTACTGTAAGCAAATTGCATTAGGTGCTGCAAACCTTTACCATTCTAACTTTTTAGCTAAATTTTCTAGACCAGACGATTAATTGATTTTTAAAAGAAAAAAGTTCTTATGCCTATATACGTCATGTTAGAATCACTTTAGACTAACAATTATTGGGTGATTATAATAATCTCAATACGAACGTACGGTGATTGAAAATTTAGGGTTTTCTAAAGCCGTATAATGCCGAATATCCATGTTTATTATACAAGCCTGTGAATTTAGATAGGTGTAAAGGGAAACATATATTGTAATAAAAGGGAATCGTAATAAAGATAAACAGAAAGAACAAAACCATTGATAGTGGAAGGTGAAAGCATCATTTATGTACCTGAAAAATGAATATAGAGGCGAATTCGATTTTTGATGTTAGCCTCTTTTTGTCCTCCAAAGTTCTTCCATGGGGAAACTTAATTTCTTAAACGGGGGAAAAATATGGTAACTCCAGATTGTTACAAACGTCTGTTATTGCAGAAGAACCTAGATCACGTCTATGTTCATTGAACAAGCCTCATCACTCTCCAAATATATCAATGAGAGAAACCCTAATTTTAAGAAAAGGGGAGAATATATATGATGTCTTTTTTTTTTTTTTTTTGATTTTATCAGAAATTAAAAGAAGAAAATATGAATGAAGTTTTTCTTATAAGTCACTTCCCGGTTGTGGAAAGAAAAGAGAAAATGTATTTTGCAGAATTTGATTTAACAGAAATTGTTTACCAAAACTTTTTGAAAGTGATGAGGATTAAAACAGATCTGGGTTCTCCATATGTGTTTTCACTAATCAAAATGAATAATGATACAGATATTGAATGTTTTCTTCTTTATTGTGTTGGATGTTTGTTTGATGCACAAGATGAAAATAAAAAGAAAAATAATAACTTTACAAGTTTCAGAAGCTACACTGAACAACAAACCAGGTTCGAAGCTGTTAGATCCGAAATTTATGAAGATCCCACTGGTCATATCGTTATTGGTCTTACAATATTAAAAAAAAAAAAAAAAAAAGTCAAAAAGTTAAGCGAGAAGGCTGGAGTTTTAACATTTCGGTTGTGTTCACCTAGTGGTTCTCCTTATTGCTTGACGGGCAGCCGCATAATATCATTTTTATACATTAATATTTTTGTTTCATATAATCATATTCATTAGGTTTTTCTTTTCTTAACGATCAAAATGGTACGTAGATTCACGAATAATATTATACCACGCCAAAAAAATATGAAATAATCTTCTGCTTTGGCTTCATTTTAAAGCACAATTCGCGAATATGAAGAAACTTTTAAATTCGAAAAAATTATTAGTTATTAGGTAAAGGCAATGCTCGTTTGTGCAATGAACGATAATAAACAACATTTTTGTGTTGCTGAGTTTCTTTTAATGATTTCGACAAGTAGTAGTGACAAAAAAAAAAAAACTGCAAAAATATAGTATTTTAATGTTGATCACGAGTCGACTAATTTGAAAACTAAAATTTGACGACTTGAACTTACGATAACGAAAAAAACATGAACATACGTATCGTGCTCATTGTTAGCGACAATAAAACGTACACATTCAAACTCATATAGAAGAATATATAGTTATTAATTCTTATTAAGGTTTATAATTATGTTTGTACATAGGCTTGGTTTAGCTCCGGTTATTTACGGTTTTAGTCTCATTCGGTTTAGTCATTTCGATTCTTTAGTAATTGTATATAACGGCTAATGTACAGTGTTTTTACAATTAATCGAAGAAGCAATTTTCATCTTCTTCTTCTCAAACTCACGAGTCTCTCGTGATATGGTATCAGAGCCATAACCATTGATTCCGATCATTTCTCTTCGTTTTTGAGCTTGGATTCTCTTCTTAGATCAACGATCTAAACTCCAGTAAGCTCAGATTTCGAAACCATGGTCAAAATCACAAAGCTCCCTCGTCGTTCAGCTAGATTACAGGATTTCTCTGGGTCAGCATCACAACGGAAGTCACGATCAGCTGTTTCTGAGGATTCTCCACCTCGTTCTCGTCCAGATGGTGAATCTCGCACCTCTCGACCTCAGGGTGATCTTACCTCGTCAAATGATCTCGATCCGACTCAATCACCGTTTTATATGCCCAGTGGAGATCATCCTGGCCTCAACATCATCTCGATTCAACTTGATGGTACGAATTATGATGATTGGTTTGCTGCTATGCGTATATCTCTAGATGCTAAAAACAAACTAGGATTTGTAGATGGATCTCTTCCTAGGCCTATGATTACACATCAGAACTTTAAGCTATGGTCTAGATCCAATTCTATGGTGAAAGCTTGGTTGTTGAACTCTGTTTCCCCACAGATCTACCGTAGCATTTTGCGTATTGATGATGATTTTGATGTTTGGAATGATCTTCATGGCCGTTTCCATATATCTAATCTCCCAAGAACATTTAATCTCACACAACAGATTCAGGACTTTCGTCAGGGATCCCTATCTTTGTCTGAGTATTATACTCATTTGAAAACTTTGTGGAATCAGCTTGATAGTGCAGAAGAACTTGATGAGCCTTGCACATGTGGGAAAGCTATTCGTCTGCAACAGAAGGCAGAGAGAGCTAGGATTGTGAAGTTTCTTGCTGGTCTTAATGATTCTTATGCCATTGTTAGACGTCAGATCATTGCCAAGAAGATGTTACCATCTCTGGTTGAGGTCTATAACCTACTTGATCAGGATGATAGTCAGAAAAGTTTCTCCAATGTAGTTGTCCCTGCTACAGCTTTCCAGGTTTCAGAACAGTCTTCAGAGATTTGTTATGTTCAAACTGGACCAAATAGAGGAAGACCAATATGCTCTTTCTGCAATCGAGTGGGACATATTGCAGAAAGATGCTACAGAAAACATGGATTTCCACCTGGTTTTACCTCCAAGAACAAATTCTCCTCGGAAAAAGGACAGAAAACTGCTTCAACCATACCTGCACAGAAGAGTTTTGCTAATTCTTCACCTGTTGCTGCTCAAGTCAATCTCTCTCCTACTCCATCTCCAAGTATTAATGACTTAATTGGAGATATGACTAAGGATCAGTTGCAGAACTTTATTGCTCTATTCAGTTCAAAGCTGCAAACTACTTCTGCTACTCCTTCTGGTGAAGCCAGTTCTTCTAATGGACCAAATCACCCTACTGGTATCTCATTCTCTTCTAGTACTTATTGTTTTATTGGGATATTGACTGTTTCTCAGCATACTCTATCCAATGAAACATGGGTTATTGATTCTGGAGCAACACACCATGTGTGTCATGACAAAACTTTATTTGTATCCTTGAATACATCTATTGTTAGTTTTGTGAATCTTCCTACTGGTCCAAAGATACAGATTAGTGGTGTTGGTGAAGTACAGTTAAATGAAGACATTCTGCTACATAATGTTTTATTCATTCCTGAATTCTGGTTGAACTTGCTCAGTATCAGTTCTCTCACAACCTCTTTGTCTTCAAGAGTGATATTTGATCCGAGTTGTTGTGAAATACAGGATCTTACCAAGGGATGGAGGATTGGAAAGGGTAGAAGGGCTGGAAATCTGTATGTGATGGATGTTACATCTCACTCCCCATCAATAAATGTTGCTGTGGACATTGGATTATGGCATCAGCGACTAGGGCATCCTTCATATACAAGATTGGATCTGATTTCAGAAGATTTGGGCACTACTAAACAGAAGAATAAAGGAGCTGCTTACTGCCACATTTGTCATTTGGCTAAGCAAAGAAAACTCTCTTTTCCCTCTGAAAATAACATATGTAACTCTACTTTTGAATTGTTACATATCGATCTTTGGGGACCTTTTCAAATGGAGACAGTTGATGGATTTCGACATTTTCTGACTATTGTTGATGACCATTCCAGAGCAACTTGGGTTTACTTGTTAAAGACAAAGAATGAAGTTTTAACAGTGTTTCCTGCTTTTATAAACAAAGTAGAAAACCAGTTTAATACAAAGGTTAAGGTAGTCAGATCAGATAATGCACCAGAGTTAAGCTTCACTACATTCTATCATCAGAAAGGAATTGTCTCTTACCATTCATGTCCAGAGACACCTGAACAGAATTCAGTAGTGGAACGCAAACATCAACATCTCCTCAATGTTGCTAGGGCTTTAATGTTTCAAGCCAAGGTGCCACTTCAGTATTGGGGAGATAGCATTTTAACTACAGTTTTTCTGATCAATAGAATGCCTTCTCCTCTTCTCTCAAACAAGTCACCATATGAGGTTCTTACTGGTAAGACTCCCTCCTATTCACAACTTAGAACTTTTGGCTGCCTATGTTATGGTACTACTTCACCTAAGCAACGGCACAAGTTTATGCCCAGATCTAGAGCTTGTGTTTTCTTGGGGTATCCCTCTGGATTCAAAGGCTACAAAATCATGGATTTGGAGAGTAATAAGGTTTTTATCTCAAGAAATGTGGAGTTTATTGAGACCGTGTTCCCTCTGGCTGCTTCTCCGGATTCAGTCACCACTTTGGATCCTTTTGCCTCAGGTAATCTGTCCTCTCCTCCTCTTTCTTCACCTCAAATTTCTCCATCAACACAAATTTCTACTCATAGGACTACTAAAGTTCCTATTCGTTTTAAAGATTATCACTGTTACTCTCTCAACAGTGATACTCCTTACCCCATTTCCTCTTCTCTTTCATATTCACAACTCTCTCCCATGTATTTGTCCTATATAAATCACATCTCTCAGATCAAAATCCCTCAACGTTACTCCGAGGCAAAGGTATCTAAAGAATGGTGTGAAGCTGCAGACAAGGAAATTTCTGCTATGGAATCAACAAATACTTGGGATATTGTGAGTTTACCAGCAGGTAAGAAGGATGTTGGTTGCAAATGGGTGTTCACTCTGAAGTTTCTGGCAGATGGAACTCTTGAAAGGTATAAGGCAAGGATAGTTGCCATGGGATTCACACAAAAAGAAGGGCTTGATTATAATGACACTTTCTCACCAGTTGCCAAAATGGCCACTGTCAAGCTGTTGTTGAAAGTTTCTGCTTCCAGAAAGTGGTTTCTTCAGCAATTGGATATATCTAATGCTTTTCTCAATGGTACTCTGGATGAAGTAATCTACATGAGGCTTCCTGATGGATATGCAGAACGTAAGGGGGACAATCTACCTCCTAATGCAGTTTGCCGACTTAAGAAATCGATTTATGGTCTTAAACAGGCTTCTAGGCAGTGGTTTCTTAAATTCTCTGAGGCTTTGTTGACTTTGGGATTTCAGAAATGTCATGGTGACCATACATTATTTGTCAAGAACACATCTACTGATTTTATTGCAGTTTTGGTCTATGTGGATGACATAGCTATTGCTAGTTCCTCTGAGTTTGCTGCCACTGACCTGACTTTGAGTCTGAAGAAACTTTTTAAACTCCGAGAACTTGGTCCACTCAAATACTTCTTGGGTTTGGAAGTTGCACGCTCTACTGCTGGTATTACTCTGTGCCAACGCAAGTATGCTTTGGAATTGCTCACATCAATGGGAATGTTGAACTGTAAGCCTTCTTCCACTCCAATGATTCCAAACTTGCAACTGTCCATTTCTAATGGTGATCTTGTTCCTGATAAGGAGTTATATCGAAGTTTGGTTGGTAAACTCATGTATCTTACTATAACACGTCCGGATATCACTTTTGTTGTTTATAAGTTGTGCCAATACTCCTCTGCCCCTCGTACTGCACATCTTCAAGCTGCTTATAGAGTCCTCCAATACATCAAAGGTACTGTGGGACAGGGATTGTTTTACTCCTCTGAGCCTGATTTATCTTTAAAAGGATTTGCAGACTCGGATTGGGCAGCCTGTCTTGATAGTAGAAGATCCACTACGGGCTTCACCATGTTTCTTGGTTCTTCACTCATCACTTGGAGATCTAAGAAACAACCTACTATCTCTCGTTCTTCGGCTGAGGCAGAATACCGAGCTTTGGCATTAGCTTCATGTGAAATCTCTTGGTTGGCCATTCTCCTTCGTGACCTTCATATTGATACATGTTTTCTTCCTGTTCTGTTTTCTGACAGTACTGCTGCAATCTCTATTGCCTCTAATCCGGTTTTTCACGAACGTACCAAGCATGTGGAGGTTGATTGTCATACTGTCAGGAAAAAGCTTGACAAAGGCCTCTTGAAACTTCTTCATGTCAAGACTGAAGATCAGGTTGTTGATTTTCTTACCAAGCCTTTGTTTCCTGCTACATTTCATCACTTACTGTCCAAGATGAGCTTGATTAACATCTTCTGCTCATCTTGAGGGGGACTATTAAGGTTTATAATTATGTTTGTACATAGGCTTGGTTTAGCTCCGGTTATTTACGGTTTTAGTCTCATTCGGTTTAGTCATTTCGATTCTTTAGTAATTGTATATAACGGCTAATGTACAATGTTTTTACAATTAATCGAAGAAGCAATTTTTATCTTCTTCTTCTCAAACTCACGAGTCTCTCGTGATAATTCTCTATCCCATCTCTTAAGAACCACACCAATCTTTCCAAATTATCCTTTATACTGTACATAACAAATAAGAAAGCAACGAAAGAACATACAAACTGGCAAAACAACACCAACATATTGAAGGGAGTCCATTGATATTGATGGTAGGTACCAAAATAAAAATTATACAATAGTGAACCAATCACGGACGAGATCAAACCTCCTCCACTCAGTTTCTTATTCGTTCATATCAAATAAGAGGATCTCATATGTAACTAGTCCATCATATTCTAAACTGACCAATATGTTTTGCTAAAAACGACGACGTAACGAGGAAAAGGAAACGACTTAATTATGGGGTCAGTTTCAAAACGCTGTCGTTTCAAAAACAATAATTTTAACGAAGACTATGAAGTGAAACAGATCAAAACAGATAAATATTAAAACTTGTGCGTTGAGAGAGACGATAGAGCAACGACGATGGGAGCAGATCATGTAGAAACGCCAAAAACTACGCAGAATTCAATTTCTAAAGATCAATTCCTCGCTTGGAAACGCCAAAAGGTATCTCCTCTCTATCTCTCTCACTTAGGAATCGATTCCTAGTGAATATATCGAATTGAAGAACCCTAGATTTGTATTTCGACTCGAACGCATAATCTTCGAGCTTTTAACAGAGGATGATATAATTTTTGGGGAGCCCTCGTTTTTTATCTATCATATAACCTCCTGTAATGATTCTTACTCTATGATGATTGCAAAATGATGAGATTATCGAAATAAACGTGTGTGTTTTGTTGCTTTCTTGTAACTTGTAAGGATGCTGAGTTGTTAGCTAAACAAGCTGAAGCAGCAAGGAAACGTGAAGAGGACATAGCTTCAGGCCGTGTCCAAATGAATGGCCGTGAGCTTTTCTTGCATGAGCCATGGGTTTTCGACGATACTCACCATTGATTCTCTCATTGGTACAGAGACCATTCGATTATAAAGAAACCATTAGACTCTCATTAGTACTACTACTAGCATCTGAGTTTATGAATTGGGATAAAGGAACTATCTTTTTTATTTTTGGGGTTTACCATTGATTAGGTGAACAGTGGAACTGATTTTGTGCGTGATCTGATGAAACCAGTGTTGTGTTTTTATCATCTCAAGAAACTAACTAAAGATCTGTTACTGCATTATCTCTGATGTTGTCTATTCATGTGTGTTTTCAGGTGATTCAGACATTATCAAAGATATTTGCTCGGTGATCTGTGATCCAACTCTGTTACTCTTTTGTTGTAGTACTCATGTTCCCACTGTTTTCTTGAGTGTTAATCAGAAAATTAGTCGGTTGTTACATTTCTCCTCTATGTTTGATATATAGATTGTTTTTCGATTTAGACATGGACATGTCCCTTACTTCCCAGTTTAGGCCTTGGTTATATCGAATGCAAATTTCAGCGTTTGTGGTAACACGAGGGTGGTTAAACAAACTTCATACTTATTGAAATAGAGTTTTGAAAAAACACTTTTTAACCTCAAGCTGAAACTGATTTATTGTGTTAATGGGACAATTTTAGTGAAGAGAATCCATAAAGTCGACGAAAAAGACTACAAAGTGGCGCTATGATGTATCATGAACACTAAGTAGTGATCAAACTCATAAAGATCAGCGACTTTATTTTCATGAGGAGTTTCTTGAGCAGCTTTGACGAAACACCTTTCACCACGCTGATGATTTTGATTTACAATTATTCACAACACTGATGACATTGATTCATTTCTACTCACAACTTTTACATAGCCATGGATTCATTCAATCATAAAGAAACCAATAGATTTTCATTGGTACTACACTAGCATCTTGTTTTTATCCACTACTTTTTTTGGATTGTGTTGACCTGATTAAACCAGCTTTGTGTTTTCTTTTCACTAAAGATTTGTTACTGCCTTATCTCTGTTGTTGTCTACTTGTGTCTTTTAGACATGATCAAAGACAGATCCTTGGTGCTATGTAATCCAGCTCTGTTTCTCCTTTGTTGTTGTACTTATGCTCCCACTTTTGTCTTAATCGTTGGCTCTGTTCATTAAAAAGTTTCATTTATGGTCTTAATAAGATCCTTACAAGTTACACGTTGTTTAGAAGAAAGAAAATTGTCTAGAAGTTACAATCCTCGAACATAAATGATACATAAAATTCGATTTAGTTCAAGGCAAGAGAGGGAATATAGTCAAATTATCTATTTTTAGTTCCTATTAACTCGCCTAATTATAAGCATTTTTTTTCTTCCTCCTTCCGTATATTAACAAAAACTTTTACAAACCATTTTTTTTTTCTTTTTGTTGTTTTGTAGATTACTGATCAGCAGCATTATATCAACTTCGATTTGGATGAATCGAAATCGCTTCCTGCTTCACCATCACCAATATGGGTCGTGTGAAATTGGAGATCAAGAGATTAGAGAATAACACAAATCGACAAGTTACGTTCTCAAAACGTAGAAATGGTTTGATTAAGAAAGCTTATGAATTGTCGGTTCTCTGTGATATCGACATTGCTCTCATCATGTTCTCTCCTTCCAATCGTCTTAGCCTCTTCTCCGGAAAAACTCGGTATTATCATTTACGCCTTTTTTAGAAACACTTTCCATTTGCTAGCTTCCTAGGGTTTGGATACATTAAACATCTTCAATTAATCATCACTTTTTGACAAATTCATTTATAGATGAAGAATGAAAGTTTTAACTTTCTTAACTATTTATATGGACCATATCATATCTTATTTGTCCCTTTAGGATCGAAGACGTTTTTGCAAGATTCATCAATCTTTCTAAACAAGACAGAGAGAGGTATGCTTACACTTCTTCATTTCCTTACATTTATAATTTGTTTTCTGATTTTAGAAAATTATAATATTGTTAGTAAATTCTGAAATTTTGTTATTTTGTTTCTTTTTTTTCAGTGCTTATTACTTTCCCGATCATATTAGACGCCCGTATGTATCACGTCTTTTTTTTTTTTGTTACTTTACATAGTTTTATGGGTATAATATAGTCTGACCTCTCTTTTTTTTTTTTTTTTTCCTTTTTCTTTGCAGAGATATTCAAAGCAAAGAGGTTTGTCTAACCATAGCTAGTGATTAGTTCTTTCCTCATTATGTTGGCCTTTTAAATTTAATTATTAATTTAGAATAATGTTATTATGTGACAGTGTTTACTAAGGATTTTGCAGCAACTCAAGACTGAAAATGACATCGCTCTTCGATCTACGAAGTCCGTAAATTCCTTCTGTTTTGTTGTTAATTTGTTATAGTCGATTTTATGATTTCATATATATATTCACCAGTATAAACTCTTCAATACATATTTAACTATACACTAAACTCATTTTCCTTTTGTATATATTGAAAAAGCCCTCCAGCTATCAAATCCGACGTCGAGGTACCTAATCTTTAAATTCTCCATCAGAGAGATATATATTTCTCGACGTATAGAATAATCGTCTCACTTGTAACCTGAAAATCCAGGAACTTGAGCGTGAAGTTTGTAGGTTACAACAACAACTCCAAATGGCAGAGGAAGAACTAAGGTATTTATACGAAAACCCAAAAATGGTCTATGTTATACTTTAAAACATATTAACCAAATTCCTTAGCTTAACCTTAATATGAGCCAGAGTTGACAAAAAAATTTAAAAAAATGAGCAGGAGATACGAACCAGATCCAGTAAGATTCACGAGCATGGAGGATTATGAAGTTTGTGAGAAGCAACTTCTCGACAATCTAACACATGTTCTCCAACGGCGAGATCATCTCTTGAGCAGCCATTTATCTTCTTATGAAACATCTACTATGCAACAAAGCATTGCTGGTCCTTTTGTAAACGACGTCGTTGATGGTTGGCTGCCTGAAAATGGGCACAATCAAGCCCATTTATTTGATGCATCGGCCCATTCTAATCAACTCAGGTACATATTCCTTAGTCTTCCTAAGCTTCCTCAAGCAATTGTTTTTTTCTTTGAAAATATAAACAATTACGTTTACTTTTTCTACCTTAATTAACCAATCAAGAAACATTGATAGTTTGATACATTTTGACTCGATTAAAAATAAAATAAAATGGCAGAGACTTATCGTCGGCAATGTATGAACCAATGTTGCAAGGAAATAGCTCAAGCTCGAACCAAAACAACATGAGTGAATGCCAAGTGACGAACCACAATGGTGAAATGTTTCCTGAGTGGGCTCAGGCTTATTCATTCGCTTCTATGCAGCAACAGGTCCTTTTTTTTTTCTTTTTCTAATTAATTAGAGTTCAAAATATTGACACGTGTTTTGGTTAATGTGCCAGCATGGAGGTGTGGGTCCCAGTATAGAGGAGATTATGCCAGCTCAGCAAGGTGATATTCCGCCGGCGGTGACCACGGAGGCACAAGCTGACCGTGAAGTCACCGACTTTGAAACGAGGGTTCCTCAGCTCAGTAGCCAATAAGCTCAAATATTATTTATTTATGTAATAATACCATTTTCTAATTTATTCCTATTTTTTCCTACAACCCAGCAAAAGAAAAAATGGACCTTTTTTTGTCATGAGATGAGAAAACGATGACGAATCGTGTTATATATTTGTATACCATTTTTGGCAACACCATTTTATAATTTTGTTTTACGTGATATTATAATTTTTTGTAGGCAATCACAGATTTTTGGCGAAAAGCAAATCATTGTTTTTTATTGGACTTAATTGGAATAGTATGTATCATATTCTTTCAGAAGATCCACATTATAAAAATATATGTATCCTGATATTTTTCGATCCGAGTAGATTTTGTGACTTTAGAATTCTCTCAAGTCATATATACAGTAGTATCTCGAACTGATGTGAAGGATTTGGACTTGATCGATGTTATTTTAGTTATCAACAATATCATTTTTTTTATCAATGAAACAAAAGAAAGAAACACGAAGCTACGTATATAATTATATGTAAGTTTAATACATTGACTATGATTTCATTTCGAAGGGTTTTTAATTATATATTGCTATAAAATTGTGGAATAACATTTTTCTTTACATATTTTGTGGTTATGTTTATTGAATTCTGGTGTATCATACTATTATTTCTTTTGCGTAAAATATTATAATTTATAATATAGTTTCGGAGGAAATGTTACTGAAAAGTTTAAACACAAATGATAAAATATCATATCGAGTATTTAATGTGACAAAAGAGCTCTAAATTTTATATTTGTTATCCTGTATTGGTTTATTGTTTTATCTTCATTATTTTATTTGCTTTGGTTTTTCTTTTTCAGAATTAATCAATCATAAAAATTATCGACACGAGAAGACCAAAAAAAAAATAGTGACAGAAAAATAATCTTGTAAAAATGCAATGTTTTTTTAATTTACAACGGTAATTTCATCTTGTCACTTTATACCAATTAATAGCTATTTTGTTTCCATTCAGCTGATGAAAAAAAAAATCAAATAACTATTTCGTAGTGGACAGAAAAGAAATTAAATTGAATAGATATTTCTCACCAAGCTTAGATTTTCCTCCTTAATTGACTAAAATCTATATGTCCACTCAAATATAAGTTTCTATTTTCATTTCTCTAATTTTCTTTTACAACTTGATTTTGGTATTATCCACATAAAAAATGTCAGTCTTTTCTATTTCTAAGAAATAATTGTAAGATATATTTCTTAAAAGACTATTATTTTTTATTTAGGTAATAATAAAAACTGTCAAAATATTTTAAAGAAATAATTCTTATTTATATTTAAAAATCGTTTACTACCAAAATTTGTTAATTTTCCTAACAAAAAACTGTAGATACAATGTATTTTAGTGTTACCGTAAAAAGATACAATGTCTCCAGATTTGTAGATTCATTTTTGTGTCATTTTAAAAATAAAATAAAATTGCTTATTTTGTACAAAAAGAAAAATTATTGAATTGTGTCCCAATCTATGTCAAAATCTGGCGATCTTTTGTGTCCGCACGATTTGGCAGCGGATGCTCAGTTTAAACATATATGACTTCTAGCACAATAGTTTGCGTTATTTCCATTATTTTTGTTCAAACTTTTTTTTAGTTAAATATTCCAATTTAAATTCAAAAAGTATATGCTATTAAAAAATTATGGTAACTTGTGTACTATTTTATCGAGTTGTCAATTTATATAATTTATAAAAGTTTCCAATTTATAACGTGTAAACTAAAAATTTCAAATTTATATATTTATTTTTATTTCTAAAATTTCACCAAATCTCATGAAATTTCAGAATATTGAATTAAAGTTTTCAGAAGCTAGCATTCCTTTTTTTTTAGTTATAAATCGTCAATCCAACCAATGAACTAAAGCTATGCCAATATTAAGATATTTTCCATCTGTTTGTTTATGAATGGATATATTTATGTCAATTTATAAAAATAAGATATATGCTATATATAATGTTATAATAGTTGAGGAAAGAAATCTAATACTAATATTATTGGGTTATTTAATTTATAATCAAGATTTTCACCAATAAATGTTAAAACCAAAATTTACAAGTTTAACTATTTTTAGCTTTTCTGAGTAAAGGTATGATTGCTTCAAAACACAATTTCTTAGTATTTTAACTAATCAATTGTAAAATATAAGTGCAAACCAAGATGAAAGTATCAAACTAAAATTTATATCTTTATTTTTTTTTGCATTTTACTGTTGAAATAAAGCACTAACTTTTGTGTGTATGTATACATATATATAATAAATCTTACCTTTAGTTAAATATAAAACAAACTGAGACAATCATATATAAAAACAAAACCTTAAACTCAAACACAATCATTTTTACCAGACTAAACAATCAACACTATAAACTTCTTCCAGTATATATCCATCCGCTACCTCTGCCATTTCTGATCCTTCTTCATATTCTCGTATTCTCGTGGTTTCATTCGAGCATATCCGTTTACCTTTCTTTTTTTAAAAGGTATATTTTTTTTAGGCACATCATTTTTTATAGATAATCTGAAACTTAACGAAATTATAATCGTCATCGTCGTCGTCGTCATCATCTTTGTGAGTTTTCTCATTCTCGTCTTCTATTTTAAATGTATCTGTCGTTCTTTAAAAATTGAAACCAGAATCATATAATTGTTTTTGTAAGATCTTAATAAAAGTTTCAGTTTTGTTATGTCATATATATTCAACTCTAAAATCAGTTTTTTAAGCACAAGTTTTTTGTTCCTCAGAATCTTTTGTTATCATTTTATAAACATTTAAAATATTTGATGATGTCAAAATTATGTTCATTTTAATGAAAATATATGTAAATTTTAAAAATTTATAAGTGTTTCATTTTACATATATCTTGAAAATATTTACAACCGGTAGCATATAAATATGCATATGCGTATAACGGAAAAAAATTAGGCATAGCCACTCTTAACTTGGTCATATCTAAGCTTTTTCATTTCCCGTACTAATAGTTATTCACTTTTTCCTCAATAATATGTATGAGATGGGTTTTAATTTAAGATATTGATGCTGTAAACTAGCCCTGGGCAAAAAAATCTTAACCGAAAACCCGAACCAAACCGAACCGAAAAAAGCTATTCGGTTCGGGTTCGGTTATGTGAAATTAACCGTTCGATTGTGATTATAAATATTCTCGGGTTTCGGTTTTTTTCGGTTAATAACCGAAACCGAAAAAAAACCGAAAAAACCGAAAAAAACCGAAAAAACCCGAAAAAACCCGAAAACAAACCGAAAAAACCAAAAAAACCGATAAAAACCAAAAAAACTCGGTTTATTTCGGTTCTTCTTTCGGTTTTCTATTCATTCGGTTGAGATTTTCGAAAACCGATTTCACCCGAACCCGAACCGAACCGAACCGAAATTAGTTCGGTTTCTATATGGTTAGCAAACTTTGAAAACCGAAAAACCCGAAAACCGAAAAATCCGAACCGAATATACCCGAACAAACCGAATGCCCACCCCTACTGTAAACATCGAAGGGCACTAGTTACTACGATTTCATTAGATAAAAAAAAAAAAAAAAAAAAAAAGAAAAGAAAAAGGCAAAATATATTAAAATCATCTCATGATTTTGAATATTGCAGTGTTGTTAAGAATGGCTTCAGGCGACGATCTTGAATTTTCTTTCTTGGACTTGCCAGAAAATATTGGTGCTCTCACGGTATACTTCTTAGTATATAAGTTGTGCGGATTATAATAGTTTAGCATTTGAGTAATTCTGTTTTCCAATTCACGGTTCCGTTTTCTCTATGTGAGATTTTTATGATACAAATATTATATTCATCTATGTTATATTCTAATATTATATCCCTAAACCTGCTTTGGAACCAGTAAATGCATCTATATGCATCTATCATTCATTCCATATTCTAGTACTATTTTGCTATGTTACCAATCACCGTCCATTAAATAAGAACACATATAGTTTTTGCTTCGACTAATTAAATTATGTATCTGTTTAGACTAAATGTTTACTTTTCAAATAAAAGGTTGGGGTTTTAAATCGCATTGAAACAAATTAAAAAAGTACCAACTTTATAATAATAACATTATTTACGTATATGTAGGACTGTAGGGGAAATTCTTCCTTGCTGGTGTCAGAAAATGAACACAATGACTTAGTTGGATTTGTCCCTTTCTCTGCCGCCACAAGTGATATGTTTTCTTCACCACTAGTAGAGAATTCAAACACTGATCAAGGGACATCGACAGGAACTACAAGCTTTGATCAAGAGACAGCCATAGTAACACATAATCAAAGCTTTCATCAGCAGGACGATTATTCTAAGTATTTCAACACTGCAGAAAACTTTAATGACATGGTAAACTAATGACATACCTAATCTTGAATAATCTGTTCTGAGGAATTTATAACATTGACATATATAATTTACTAATCTTATAAATTTGCAGTCGACTTGTGTATTTAGCAGTGGCCAAAGAGAAAATATGTACAGTGGAAATTGTGTTCCAACCTTGAGCAATATAATGATGACCACTGGACTACAATCAAATAATATACAACATGGACCTCTAGTGCAAAGTTATCAACAAACAATTCCTGATTTCGCTAACGAGCCATATGTTTCAACAATGGTACAAATTTTCTGCAACTCTCTATTTTATTCAATAGATCATTAAAAAATGTATATGTTACTCAGAATATTCAATATTATGATGAGTCAGGTGAGGAGTAATATACAACAAGTGGAGAAAGCTAATGAACCCACAAATCTCAATCTAATTCAGCATGGCTTTCAAGATCATCACTTTCAACCTACTTTGTATTCAACTTATGAAATATTTTTCTCTCCTTAAATATAATAAAATGTTTAGAATTAATAATAACACAAATACCAATCAATGCAGGTATCAGGAGGAACAATTTGATCACAACGAGTTACTACTTGAACAGCTCATGCGTAACCATGAAAGTGATTATCAAATGCAACTACCACAATTCTCTAACATGTCAACCCCAACATCAGTGTAAGAAATTTAGTTCTTTGATTGTTTTCAAAATCTAATCATCCACAGCTGTTAAACTTAATTGTGTTTAATCTTTGTCCAATTAATAAAATTTTAGGGGGACATTGCTAAACAACCAATGCCTTATCCCTTTTGCCTCGACTCCAAATACTATAATGAATCCAGAGTTTCGTACTCCCATGATTTCCAATACTCTTACACTAAAGAGGTATATATATAATTGTGTCTTTTTATATATTTGTTTTGTCGCTTTTATACACTACTCTAAGAATTAGATTACTTACAAATGTGGAGTTTTCGAATGTTTACAGGACAGGAAACTACTCACCATTAACGCAAACGTCATATCAGCCTGACTCATTGGCTTATTCCTTCAACAACTCAAGCTCTATAAACCCTCCTCGTCGGCCCCGTGGAAGGTGACATCATTGTCTTAACATACGTACACATGTTTGCTTAACTTTTCCATATGATCTAACGTTTGAAAAGGTTATATATTGTTCTTGAATTTATTAGACCCCGGAGATATCAAAATATTATGCCTTCGAGTTTGACTAATAGTACTACACCAAATAACATGTCTTTGGTACCCACAACTCAAACTCTCTTAACCCTTCCCAGGTAACAAGTTTTCATACTTATTGAAACATGTTTTTACAAATATTATAGTTAATTTCATGCAATATTGCGTGTTAGTTTGCATACATCATGATTTTATATATATAATTTAGGCCTTATTGCGCACAAGACAAGGGAAAACAACTTGTCACAGGCACAAATATGCCGTCTTTGAACCCATCTCTCTACAATATGTATCAAAATTCACACACAAACTTACTGATCCAACAGGTGAATTTTCTTAACATTATTATTGGATTAATTACATGTGAATTACTTTCTTGTTGAAAAATAAGCAATAGAACCATTTAACAAAAATGTGATTGTGTTTTTGTATTATTGAAATATTAACTAATTATTCAATATTTATTACAAGACAAAACTGTTATATACACTTTTTATTAAAGGCTTGTGAAAATTCCAAAAATATGGTGTCTGGCTATTGCAGAGTGGAGGTTTAAGACAACGCAGTTGCTATGATCAATATGAAAATGAAGGTTCTTCGTCTAAAATAAGGGTACACATGCGTTCTTATACAAGTAATCGTTCTCTTTTTCAAAGGAAAAATATATAGGACCGGAGTGTGACAAAATTAACTATTGCAGAGGATCATGTTTCCGTTACAAGAAAAAAGTATAGCAGCTTCATCGGTTATATCTCCTTGGCAAGATGGAAATATGAGTTCAAATGGGGCCAATCACCAAGAAGAGAGGTTTGTTTATTTCAGCTATAAATATTTAATATCAGTTGTTGTGTAGTCTGGTAAAATGGGCTAAGTTCTTTACAAAAGCTCAAATTTGAATCTTAGACCAAGAAAACCAAAATAAAATTTTTAAACTGTGAGTACAAAAGTCTTAAGAGTCATATAAAATAAAATTAAATAAAACTTAATTACCGTGTTTCGAAGTTTTTCTCAAGTTGGGGATCAATATATCCGAAAACGGTTTCATATATTGGATCGTACTCTCTCTGTCCCAAAATAAGTGATGTTTTAGAAGAAAAAATTTGTCCCAAAATATTTGATTTTCTCACATTGTTATGCTTAAATTTTATTAATTTAATAGTTTGTAATCATTTAAATTTTGTAGTATTTTTTCTATTGGTTAGATTTCTATAAATGAGAAAATATTAATTATTTCTTAACATATATGCTTTCACCCAAAACATCACTTATTTTGGGACAGAGGGAGTATATTTTAAACTGTGACCTGAAATAAAAAGTAACACGTACCGCTTATTATTCGATATCGGATTAAGACACATAGCATGATATATACCATCATTAAGAGTCATATAAAATAATAGTTATCTCAACGATCTTTCTTGGTAGTCATGTCACTAAAATGTATGTCATCACCATCTAAAAATGGATTACTTTTTTTTGTAGCTTTATTGTAGCTAAAAGCAAATTAATTTTGTTTATTGATTTTGCAAATGTTATCATCAATGTGTTTTCTAAAAGAACAAGCATATCAAAGCTTGAAAAGGATTGATGACGCTCGAAAATGGTTAGCTATTATCTATATTTGAAACATGTCTTTGTGTTGGCTCGTCCATGTATTATGATTGTGCGATATGTTGGAACTTTGAACTTTATTTTTATTTAACTCATGAATTTCAAGTTTCAAGTTGCTCTAAATGTTAATCTTTGGTGCTATGAAGCTTTGGTTAGCCTTACTAATGGTCACATGCTTTAACAAGGTGAGTCGAATGTTTTATTTGTTTCTTCGTGCAATCATGCTACAATGATTACTATTAATGCATGACACTTCTATTTATAAAATGCTGAAGTATGTTTGCTTTCTTCACATTTTAGGCAAACGATTATGAATTCTATGGATTGACCTCATCTTTTATATTCATCCCTCATTAAGAAGATATAGATTGTGCTTAATAATAATTTTCATTGTTTATTGGTCACATGCTTTCATATGATGGTCACATGTTTTCATATGAACAAGGTGATTCGAATGTTTTATTTGTTTCCTCGTGCAATCATGCTACAATGATTACTACTAATGCATGACACTTCTATTTATAAAATGTTGAAGTATGTTTGCTTTCTTCACTTTTTAGGCAAACGATTATGAATTCTATGGATTGACTTCATCTTCTATATTCATCCCTCATTAAGAAGATATAGATTGTGCTTTATAATTATTTTCATTGTTTATTGATCTGAAATAAAATATTGTTTTATCTTGTTTAGGCAAACATCGTTGATGATATTATGAATCCGACAGCTTTTTTCGCAAGCAAACCGAGTGACATCTTTTAGGACATCGACAACATGTCTGCTTTACGTGGCTATTTTGTTTAGGCGAACATCGTTGATGATAAAATGAATCTGACTGCTTTGTTCGCAAGCAAACCGACTGACATCTTTTGGGACATCGATAACATGTCTGCTTTAGGTGGTCATGATGTGTCTTTTACCAAAGAGAGAATATTAGCTTGTCTACCAGATTTGGGCTACATTGGTCCGGTAAACCTTACAGTTGTTGTTAGATTAAAAGAAAAGGTCAGCCACTTACTCGACAAGATGAAAATGGAGCATAATAGTGGTGGCCTTTGTTTTGTAGTTGTCAATTTATTTCATGTGCATAATATATAACAAATTTCACTTTGATGAACAAATTACTTACATGTCACAAAGACTAACCTCATTCTTGCATGTGATATGCCAACAAGTCATTTTGATGCATAATTTTTAGCAAGTAAATTTTCCTTTTAAAAATTTTCGTTTTTCGCTATCATACATTTTATGTCATCACCATCTAAAAATGGATTAATTTTTTTTTTGTTCAACAAAAAGTTAATGATAAAATCTCATAAATTGCAGAATCAAACATATGGTGTAACTATTATTTGCAAACTTACAAACACATGATATTATTACCTAGTATCTGCAAACTTACTACTTCTCAGAAAATTAATTACCTGCTATCAAATAAGTTTCTTAGATGATAATAGTGAAAATGATTATTGATCTTAAGACTTATTCTTCCATTATTATTGAGTGACTACGAAATCTCTTTATAATGTGAGAGTGTACTGCATATGGAATAATATAAAGAAAAATATGAAAGAAAAAAAAATAGATGAGAATATGTAAACAACATACAAAAAATAGATTAAACATTTGGGCTGGTTCGTTATTTGTTATGGGCTCTAACTATATTACGTTATTTTACTTTGAATTTGGGTTGGATTTAATTTTAGTTTTAATTGATTTATTTTTTTTAAAAATATTTTATTTCAGATAGAAATCAATTAAAAGTTTAAAACTAATAAAAATGTATAGTAGT
Organism: Crucihimalaya himalaica; assembly: GCA_004349715.1. Taxonomy (NCBI): domain Eukaryota; kingdom Viridiplantae; phylum Streptophyta; class Magnoliopsida; order Brassicales; family Brassicaceae; genus Crucihimalaya; species Crucihimalaya himalaica. The sequence goes on from SMJT01000005.1 coordinate 3,285,790, forward strand.
AAAAAACATAATATTCCTTGTAGCTATTCAATACTTTTTTTTTCTGTCCGCAATCAATATGTTTCTTTTATTTTCGTCTTTATTCATGCAATTGCCAATTCTTTTTTATAGGAAGAAGACGAAAAACAAAATGTTAGACAAAAGAAAAAAAATGATAAATGTTCCGCTCTGATGCGAGTAACACCAACCATCTTTTTTGTTTTCTTTCACAACTCTCATGTTTTAGCGTTAAAATAAGAAATCACAAATCAAATGAAAATGGTTGACTGATACAAAGACTTCTTTGAGATATTTACATCTTCAATTCAACCGGAGAAACCGATTAAACGAAATGCCGATCTCCGGCGCTGTTGATGAAGCTGGAACTCCACTTCTCGCTGTAACCGTCGACGGATCCGTTGACTACAGAAGTAAACCCGCCGTCAGATCTTCCTCCGGTGGCTGGAGATCCGCCGGATTCATCATCGGTAATTCCCCGAGTTTCCCTTTCTATTTCGCCCATTTTCCCGCCAATTTCTTACTCTAGAGTGTTCTCATTTAGACTTCGCCGGGATTTTTAGTTTCTGGTTTTGTTTTAATCCGACGGTAGGTGTGGAGGTTGCTGAGCGATTCGCTTACTACGGGATATCGTCGAATCTGATAATGTATTTGACGGGACCACTGGGACAATCGACGGCGGCGGCTGCAGCTAACGTGAACGCTTGGTCTGGAACGGCGTCGTTGCTTCCTCTCCTTGGTGCTTTTGTTGCTGACTCGCTTCTAGGTCGTTTCCGTACAATCCTCGCCGCCTCTGCTCTCTATATATTGGTACGAAGCTCTCTCTTAGTCTCTTCACGTTTCTTCTGTTTAATTCGCTGAAGTAATTCTCGAGTTCGATTCTGGTCAATAGAATTAGGTAATTTCTCTTCTTTTCTGTATAGTTCAGAATCATAAATGAATAGCTTTTGATGAGTCAGTACATCAATATAGCCTTTTTGATCTTGATTCATAAAGAAGAGATTCAGAACGTGGAATGCATTGGTGAGTTTATATGTTGTAACATGTTGGGTTCTTATTATCAACTCTAGAGATGAGTCTGAAGTTGTATACTGATTGATGGAACAACAGGGGCTTGGTTTACTGACTCTATCTGCAATGATTCCTTCAGACTGCAATGTTTACAATCTACTCTCGTCTTGCTCCCCTCGATTTCAAGTAATCACATTCTATAGTGCCCTGTATCTAGTGGCGCTAGCCCAAGGCGGTCACAAGCCGTGTGTTCAGGCTTTTGGAGCGGATCAGTTTGATGAAAAGGAACCTGAAGAGTGCAAAGCAAAGAGTTCCTTCTTTAATTGGTGGTATTTTTGCATGTGCTTTGGGACGTTAACAACTCTATGGGTCTTGAATTACATCCAAGACAATCTCAGTTGGGCCCTCGGTTTTGGTATTCCATGCATTGCTATGGTAGTTGCTTTGATTATTTTATTGCTCGGAACCAGCACTTATCGGTTCAGCATTAGAAGAGAAGATCGAAGCCCTTTTGCAAGGATCAGAAATGTTTATGTAGCGGCTGTAAAGAACTGGAGTGTATCAGCTTCAGCTGTAGCTGATGCAGAGGAGAGATTTGGTCTTGTGTCTCACAGAAGCTCACAACAATTTAGGTAAGACAGCTTTCTGTTTCCTTTGATATCGTTGTTACCGCATGGTTGTTTACAATACAAAAAGGGCTTATGGTAAGCATCTTCGTTCTTGTCACAATTGCAGTTTTCTCAACAAAGCTCTGGTCGCAAATAATGGTTCTTGTAGTATAGATGAACTTGAAGAAGCAAAATCAGTGCTTAGGTTAGCTCCTATATGGTTTACGTGCTTGGTTTATGCAGTTGTGTTTGCGCAGTCTCCAACTTTCTTCACCAAACAAGGAGCCACAATGGAGAGATCAATCACACCGAGTTACAAGATCTCTCCGGCTACCCTCCAGTCCTTCATCAGCCTCTCTGTAGTCATTTTCATACCCATCTACGATCGTGTACTCATCCCAATTGTAAGATCATTTACACATAAACCAGGCGGAATCACGATGCTTCAGAGAATTGGCACAGGCATATTCCTCTCTTTCCTTGCTATGGTAATAGCCGCTCTGGTGGAGATGAAAAGGCTTAAAACTGCTGCGGATTATGGGCTCGTCGATTCCCCAGATGCTACGGTTCCAATGAGTGTGTGGTGGTTAGTTCCTCAGTATGTTCTCTTTGGTATCTCAGATGTTTTTGCAATGGTGGGTCTTCAAGAGTTCTTCTACGACCAAGTCCCGAGCGAGCTGAGGAGTGTGGGCTTGGCTCTATACTTGAGTATATTCGGTATTGGTAACTTTCTCAGCAGTTTCATGATATCAGTCATTGAGAAAGCGACGAGCCAATCTGGTCAAGTGAGTTGGTTCGCTAACAACCTGAACCAGGCTCATCTGGATTACTTTTACTGGCTACTTGCTTGTCTCAGCTTCATTGGATTAGCCTCCTACATGTATTTTGCAAAGTCCTACGTATCTAAGAGACTCAACACCCTTTAAAATGGAGTGTATTGGTACTCTCTCCTTCTCTCTCTGTGTAATTTTTAAATACATTTTCTTCATACCAATAAACACTAACATATTAGTAATTGATAATCAGATTAGTCTTATAGGTTGCTTAGGGATCCTGATGATTTAATAGAAATTGATTTACTCGTATAGCTTGTAATACTCGTATGCAAATGTATAGTTTTTTAATATGCATGATAGTCTTAGCTTTATCATATAACTTAATTATCCAGCTGTGCTCCTAGCTAACTTTCAAAGTTTTCAGCGTAATACATTAAAATTACATATATCGTGTAGAATAAAGAAACATGTTATGAACAACCAATACGATATGAAAGTAGATAGATACATCTTGAATTTTATATTCTTAGATTTGATCTACCCGGCGATACACATATAGCCTGGAGAAGAACAAAAACGCAAAGAATCCGATGGCCGTGAAAGCGGCGAGCAACCAATAGAAGTAATCGACATGCGCTCGGTTTAGGTTAGTGTTGAACCAGCTATCGCCACCATCTTTTCCGGTAGCCCAATTAATCACAGTAATGAGAAAACCACTCAAGAAGCTCGCCAGACCCATCGCACTCAAAGAAAGCGAGAGACCAATACTCCTTAGCTCTGTTGGGACTTGGTCGTAGAAGAATTCTTGAGTACCCACTAGTGAGAATACATCGATCATCCCAAGTAGTAAATACTGAGGAACGAACCACCATATCGACATTGGGATGGTTGCGTCCGGTCTATCCAGAAGCCCATGTTCTTTAGCTATCTCAAGTCGTTTCATTTCTACCAACGCTGCTACCACCATATTTAAGCTAGAGAGCACCATTCCGGCCCCTATTCTCTGTAGCATTGTAATCCCAAAAGACTTTTTGGTGATCAGTCTAGCTAACGGAAGGAAAACACGCTCATAAGTCGGGACTGAGATGAAAATCGATAAACCGATAAGCGACTGAAAAGAAGCAGGAGGGATCTCCAAACCCGGCAAGATTTTTCTGTCCACGGTAACACCTTGCTTTGTGAAGAAAGTAGCGTATTGAGCGTAAGGAATCGTGCTCACCACCGATGTTATCCATATCGGAATAAGTCTTACCAAAGCCATCGCATCTTCCACGTCCCTAGCATCACATGGCTCGACACCTCCTTCTCCTGATAGCAACGCTTTTGCTAGGAACCTTAGTCAAAATAAAATAATATTTCACTCTCAACTAACACCAAACCAAAGGTCAAAAGATTTCAGAACTTTAAAAATTTATGCAACTTACTCAAGCCTTCCTTTGCATTTCTCGGACGAACCATCTTCCAATTGACCCGAATGTGTAAATTTCAGATTTCGATTCTTGAATGCCACCACGAAAACTCTACCGATTCTAGCGAAAGCGTTCTTCTTCTCCTCGCGATCTCCTCTCGGGTACCTGTAATTATATCTCCCGAGCAAGAATAGAGCAAGAGCCATAACCATGAACAAACAAGGAATCCCAAACCCAAGCGCCCAGTTAACATTGTCTTGAACGTAAACCACCACAATAATAGACAAAGTTATTCCCGCGGATAAACTCAAGAACCACCAATTGAAAAACGATCCTCTACTTAATCTCTCCTTTGGATCTTCCACATCAAACTGGTCCGCACCAAAAGCTTGAACACACGGCTTGTGTCCACCTTGTCCGATCGCCACCAAATACAGAGAACAAAAGAAAAGTATATTCACCCAAAAAGATGGTATAGCAGAAACATCGTTACGTTGCTCTGATAATCCCATTAGGATTAAGCAAGACGATAAGGTCAATAGTCCTAGTCCCTGTAATAACAATCCTCTCAAATTTTAGTGAATTCTTTCTGAAATATGTTTTAAAAAAAATGGAGTGTTACGTTGGGGGAGAGCGTTACGAGTATGTAGATGAGGGAAGCGACAACAATGGTACGGTAACGACCAAGATAAGCGTCTGCGATGAAAGCTCCTAAAACAGGAAGCATTGAGGCTGTTCCAGACCAAGTGTTCACGTTTACGGCAGCGGTGGCCGTGGATTGTCCGAGAGGTCCGGTGAGGTAGGTAATTAAGTTGGAGGCAATCCCAAAGTAAGCGAATCTTTCTCCAACTTCCACTCCTGAACAATTTACGATAAAAAATAAAAGTTACTTCTAAAGATTAGGATTTAAGAGCTCTAACTCGAAAAAACAAAAAAAAAGAATTACATGAAAACAAATCACAAAACTGTTTTTCACCTATAATGTACCAAGCGGATCTCCATCCACCGGTGGTAGACTTGCCGGCGGGAAGTCCACGGTGGTCAACAGAGTCGCTTACGGAATCTTCTATAAGTGCAGCTTCTTCCTCTGGTATCCCCATTTCTCGTCGTGAATTAGAAATATCCTCCTTTGGATTGGTTAGATGAGAGAATGTGATGGGGGAGGAGGTCGTTTTTATTATGATTATGACTTCTTTTTTTATGAACGAGTGTTTCACTCACTTTATACCAATTATATGATTTCACATTCGGTTTTGTGATTATATTACCTCTTTCGTCATTTTATTATATATCAATCAAAAGTCAACTATTAGGGGTTCTTAGATAATACATTTAGATGATCTAAGATCCATACCACAAGCTAAATTTTATTTAAAAATAAGTTAAACTTATATTACTATTTATTATTTTTTATTGATTAATCCCTTTTAATATTTAGATTACTTCGTTAATGTTTATAATATTTTTTGGTTAAAATTAGTTGTCACTATGATAAAATTATTTGTCATTATAAACTAGTGGAAATTTATTATGAAAGTAATATGAGTAGAGAAAGTAAATAATGGGAATCTTAGATTGTTTTATACTTTTTACAGTTATTCAGAAAAAAAAAAAAAATTACACCACATCACATGTCTAAACATTGTTTTTAAAAAATTATAATTAAAAGTTTGAAATTTGATATTAAGGTTTTGTGAAGATCCAGTTTTTACTCTCTTTTTTTTTTTCTTCAGTTGCGTTCTCTTATTAAATGAATAAATGATTGTGGGCCGTTCAGTGAATCAGTGGTGTACAAGATTCAATAAATTTTGTCTCCTTGTTTAGCTGTCACGTTCTTTCTAATTTTAAGGTAAACAATTATCCACGTGCACCAAAAATTGTTGTGGGACAAAAATGCTCATTGGTAGTTTGTTGCCTTTGTCTCTTTTCTTTTTTTTAAAGATTTTTGGTAGACCAAAGAAAAAAACTAACAGATATAAATTCTTGCCACTAAAATAATTTTAGTTTTTTGATCAAAAAAAATAAAAATAAATAATTTTAGTTTTATATTTTAAAAATATCATAACAAGTTTTATTTCTAAAAATACCACAAAACTAAAACTAAACTTTAAACCCTCAAAACTAAACCCTAAACCTTCAAAACTAAACCCTAAACTCAAAATACTAAACCCTAAACTCAAAATACTAAACCCTAAACTCAAAATACTAAACTCAAACCCAAATATTTAAATTATAAACCTTTAATTCAATTTTTAATTTTGTGGTATTTTTGGAAATAAAACTTTTTAATGGTATTTTTGGAAAATAATACTTATTATAAAATAAATTTATTTAGTGGTATTTGAAGGAATTTTTCTATAAGATTATTGTTTGTTAATTAATCTTCTCTGATTAGTTAGATAATTTTTATGATCTAGCGTTAGATGTAATAGATGTCTTTATTTTCTTATAATTTTCAATAAAAAAATTCCCGTGCCTTAGTGTCGCAACAACTCCTAACTGCCCTAGTGTAAGAAATTGAATAGGCCTAATTCGCTTTCAAATACGTTTTTCATATAAAAACTTGGATCATATTTGTGCATAAACCATTCATATATTTTATGTACCGATTCAGTTTTATTGAATGTCTCTGAAAGGACTTCGCTTTCAAATACATGCTCTTGTTTCTTCCGCCATCCAACGTTGCGTTGGCCCATGTTTTCTTCAAGTGGAGTAGTCATGATTAAATTTTCAAATTGGTCTTCGTTTTTTTATCTTCCAATTTGGAAATCCTCAGTTCCTTTCGGCCGATTAAGCAAATCTTTCAAAGAGGATAAGATTTGTGTTTGCAATATATGAATCGAACAAACACAGACTTGATATATATTTTGAAATATCCTAAAACCAATGGTCCCCTTAGAGTTGTGAAATCAAATATAAACGCTACCCAATCCAATTCCATGTGCAATTATTAATATCTTTGTATAAAACGGAGAAAAAAAAAAAAAAAAATTATTAACACGTTAACTTACAAGTCACAACCACAAAATATGATATGAAAGACAACAAAACTTGTCTTCTAAATTTTTAGACTTGGACTAGCCGACGATACACATATATCTTGGAGATGAACAAGAACGCTAAGAAAGCAATGGCGTTGAAAGCGGCAAGCAACCAGTAAAAGTAATCGACATGGGCTCGGTTCAGGTTACTGTTGAACCAGCCGTCTTTTCCGGTAGCCCAATCAATCACAGTGATGAGAAAACCACTCAAAAAGCTCGAAAGACCCATCGCACTCAAAGAAAGCGAGAGGCCAATGCTCCTTAGCTCCGTGGGGACTTGGTCGTAGAAAAATTCTTGTGTTCCCACCAGAGAGAACACATCAATCATCCCGAGTAGCAAATACTGAGGGACGAACCACCATATGGACATTGGAACAGTCACGTCCGGCTTGTCCACTAGCCCGTGCTCCCTAGCGATATTCAGCCGTTTCGCTTCAACCAATGCAGCGAGCATCATATTGAAGATTGAAAGCACCATTCCAGCTCCTATTCTCTGGAGCATTGTGATCCCAAAAGGCTTTTTGGTAATCATTCTGGCTATCGGGAGAAATACATGCTCATAGATCGGCACTGAGATGAGAATGGATAAACCTATGAACGACAATAAAGAAGCCGCTGGGATTTCTAAGCCCGGTAAGATTCTTCTGTCTACCGTGACGCCTTGCTTCGTGAAGAAAGTAATGTGTTGAGCGTACGGAATCGTGCTTATCACCGATGTGATCCATATCGGAATAAGCCTTACCAAAGCCTTGGCGTCTTCCACGTCCCTACCACTACATGGCTCTGCACCTTCTTCTCTCGAGATCATCGCTTTTGATAGGAAACTTGTCACACAAGGTAAAAAAAAATTACACTCAAGCTAGGTCAAACACTAGACCAAAACTCAAAAGATTAAAAAATTTGGAACTTACTCGAGCCAACCTTTACGTTTAGCGGACGGACCATCCTCCAATCGACTTTGACACAAACCCGAATGTTCTAAACTCAGTTTCCTATTCTTGAACGCATCGATAAAAACTCTACCAATTCTTGCAAAAGGTTTATTATTATTAACCTCCTCGCGATGTCCCTTTGGATATCTATAAATTCTCTTCCCAAGCAAGAAGATAGCAAGAGCCAAAACCATGAACAAACAAGGAATCCCAAACCCAAATGCCCAATTAACATTTTCTTGAACGTACGCGACCACAATAATCGATAAGCTTATTCCAGCTGATAAACTCAAGAACCACCAATTGAAAAACGATCCTCTGGCTATTACCTCCTTTGGATCTTCCGCATCAAACTGGTCCGCACCAAACGCTTGAACACACGGCTTATGTCCGCCTTGTCCGATCGCCACCAGATACAGAGAGCAGAAGAATAACATATTCACCCAAAAGGACGGTTTAGCAGAAGAGTCATTACGTTGCTCTGATAATCCCATTATGATTAAAGAAGCTGATAATGTCAATAATCCTAGTCCCTGTAACAATTAATCATCCCACAAATTCAGCTTAATCCCGGTTTATCTCGTACACAAACTTAAACCGATTAAAATAGAACAAGACGAGGGTACTAACCAATATGTAGATGAGGGAAGCTACGAGGATTGTACGGTAACGACCAAGATATGCGTCAGCTACGAAAGCTCCTAATATAGGAAGCATGGAGGCGGTTCCTGACCATGTGTTCACGTTCACGGCTGCGGTCGCCGTCGATTGTCCGAGCGGTCCGGTGAGGTAAGTTATTAAATTGCAGGCAATCCCAAAGTAAGCAAACCTCTCTGCCACTTCCACACCTAAAATAAAAATTCAATTAAGATTAGAATTTAGAAGTTTAATTACGACAGCAAAACAAAAAGTAAATTAACTATTTTTCTTATGTCTTTCACCTATAATGAACCAGGCGGATCTCCATCCGCCGGTGGAAGACTTTACGGCGGGTCTTCCACGGTGGTCGACGGAATCGCTCACGTAATCTTCTAGAAGTGCAACTTCTTCGTCAGGTATCTTCATTTCTCGTCAACTGAGATTAGGAATCTCTCTAAAAATTTTGGAGGGTAGATTGTTTTTTTTTAAGCTAAACCTCTAAGTCCTGCGCAACTAATGAACAAATATTAAGTTAATTTATGATATTTTTGGTTAAATAAAGTCTCTAGTCTTTCTTATATGTATGGATATATCAGTGAGTATTCCTTTTTTTTTTTCACTGAATTTTATTAAGAAACTTGATGAACTTACAAAGTGCCGGCAGACTTACTAAATGTCTCCGTAAACAAAACTCAAAAGAAAGAAGCAAAGGCCAACGAAACACTTAACGATAAGACAATAATCTAAAGAAGAATATGGAAAAAACACAATCTAAACGTTTAAATTGAGCAAAAAAATCATATCAGTGAGTATTCCATACGCCGTATCTTATAGTATATATGAATAACTTTTTAATGATATATTTGATTGTAATTTGGTTATGTACTTGTATTTTTTATTTTTTTTTTCTTTGTGAAATGTGTAATTGCCTTCTCTTTGGACCGCTTCTCTTTAAAGAATTATGATTGAATATTTTTTATCTTCGGACAAGCTGTCAATTAATTTCTTCTTTTGACGTGCAAGTTGCAAGGTGATGTATGTATATTCTCCACATTCAGACCAATAATAGATAATGAGACAAATTGGATTTTTGCTTCTGCTTTGTCTGTCTCTGTGGTCCTAATTTTTATTCTTTCGCTAAGTTGTCTTTTTTAGGTGTTTGTGATAAATCAGTCAGATAGTCAAAGTAATATTTGTTCGTTTATATTTATATCTCTGTTAAATAATCAATATTGTTTAACTCTGAATAATAACCTTCGGAAGAACTGCCAGAGAAATATGCTATGGCTCAAATAGTAACAACAATTTATAGATATATAAATATATATATATATATATATGTTATTTATTAGTATATATTTTAAAACCTTATCAACTTTGGAAATCGAGAAAAACAAAAGAACCTTATCAGCTGTGTCACTGCGCCAAGCAGTAGGAGATATATTTTGACTGTTACTTTGTCTTTCATGTGTAAGATAACCATTACAATTCAAAACTATTCAAAACTAATATGTTGTGGCGATTTTCGAGTTTTAGAAAGTTTTTAGAAAACTCGCATGCATAAATTCTGTTGGCAACAAAACTAGGCATACTCCTGAAGTACTGATTGATTCGTACTTTGTGATTACGTTGTATTGTTGATTTTAGATTTGTTTGTCGTTGATGAACGTGGTATGTGTATTGTGTATAACACCACAAGACGACAGCTCACGTTCTCTACTTTCTCAGTTACTCTCAAGTCTCAAACATTACAACGTCTGGGCCAAATTATTTTGAAATTAGAAGGGGCCGTAATATGGGCCTAATTTGTCTGAGTCCTTTATCGTAGTCTAAAATATTTATTTAAATTATTCTAAATCACCGAGAAATCGTAAGAAAAGTAATGAGTAATTATTTTCAATAACATAAAATTAAAATACTAAATGAATAACAGAGGATTTCAGGAGACAAGAGAACAATATAACCAATATATAACATTATATTTCTATATTAAAGAAGCAAAATATGACTGAATAACATTTGACATGTTTGATTGAATACACTAGTTAGGCTTACATACCCTTTACATAATTATTCTCACACACACACACACATATATATATATATATATATATACACCTATTATACCAACAGAGTAAATGGCTATGTCAGTCAAAATTTGTAATATTTAATAATAAATTATTTGTTCCCAAGTTGGGTTCAATATAAAACTAAACAAAATTCGATAAAATAATAATATAATATATTTTTAAATATTTTCTATGTAAATTTATGGATCTATTAATAAAATAAATTAATATTATAAGAGCTTACATATATTTAATTTATATGTATGTATATATATGATATTTTTAGTGTTTTTTATGTGAATTTATGTTCAAATTCATCACTAACTTTTATTATAAAAAAAATTATGTTGTGTTCTTAAAGTATCCAATTTTTGCATCGTAAGTTTTCAAATTCTATATATGATAATTTTTATTTTAGTGGTTGAGTAGACCGGTCAAATTCAGCAATTAAGGTTGTTAATTATAAATTTGAATTTATGTACATAGTCAAAAAATTTTGTTTTTTCCTCTAAATATTAAATTTTCAAGTTTAAAAAAACAAAATTGATAACATCTAAAGCAATGATTTTATTTAGAGCAAAGTGTTTATTTACTAAATCAATAATCACAAAAACCTGATATATTGGTGAACAATAGAAACGTTAAAAGTAGTAATGTAAGAGACTCTTATGACTAACAATCGAAGAAATTATTTAATACAAATTATGTAATTAAAGATAAAAAACCGAAGATAGTCTTATTAATAATTATGTTAACACAACAATTAATTACATGACTTTTCACAGATTTGTTTTCATATAATTATTCATAAGTCTCTTAATTTTATTTTATTTTAACTTTTCTTTGTTCGTCCATAGATAGGCTTTTGTGATTACCAATTTACTGTTTACTGACATGTGTCATTTACCCTGCTGGTAAGAATATTTTTTGTCGTCAGTACTTAAACATGTATTAAGTTTATGTAAATATATTCGTGTCTACAACATTACAACTCATCAAAACATCTTCTAATTGGTCTAATGTAAAAAAAAAAAGTTCAAATTTCATAAGGGGACATTAATAGGCAAATATTATCTTCTTTTTTTACAAGTTCAATAGACCAACCAACAAAAGACACATAATAAAACAAAAACTTCTTTTGATATAAATCTCCTTATTTAGAAAGCTTTTATAGCTATATTTAACCTTATTTTACTGTAAGAACCTTTCTATAATTTGTTTATATATATAAAAATACCTTCCTATAATTTGTTGGAACATCTTTTGTGGACCTAGTCCAAAAAAATTAAAGTTAGAAACTCTCTATAAAACATTACCTACCTAGTCCTTAAAACAACACAAATCCTCCTCTCTTTCTTCTTCTTCCTTTATTTTTTTTTTCACCATGGGTAGAAGAAAAGTAACACACCAATTGATTTCTGACAACGCCACTCGCCGAGTAACATTCAGAAAACGCAAAGATGGTTTATTGAAAAAGCTCAATGAATTGACCATTCTATGTGGTTTACCAGCTTGTGCCATCATTTACAGCGAATACAAGAATGGCCCTGAGCTCTGGCCAAACGTTAACGAGGTTCGTTCTCTTCTTAATAGGTTAAGCGAACTTCCAGTAGAGAAACAGACCAAATACATGATGGACCAGAAGGATCTCATGAACAAGATGATCCAAGACGCAGAGAAGAAGTTGGAGAAGGAGAAGATGCATACTCGTGCGATGAAACTTGGGATTATGGCTTCGTCTAGTGATCTAACCACTGATTCTGATTGTTCAGAGGAACTGGCCAAAGCAGCCGATGTAGTTGATAAGATGCTCAAAGTCATCAAAGAGAGAATCAAGGCTGTAGAAGCAGGAGCTCCCATCATCAAGAGAGAGTAACCTTATCAAATTATTTCTTGTCTTTTTTTTTTTTTTTTTCTTTCATGGTTTTTGATTGTTTTCAGATTAAGATGGTTTGGATTAACGGTGCTGTTCTATGATTTGCATTCACTCTTAAGGACTAGGAGAATGATATAAATCTTGTGTGGTGTAATTTCGATTAGGTTAAATATAATGGGCACTATGATGTATTCGACCAGATTTGGTTCTATATTTATGAAGATTTTCTCCCTTATATGTTTGCTATTTTACTTTTATTTCTATTTTTTTTCAGTCAGCCTAATACTTTCTATTTGATAGAAGATCATTTGGCTTATTTCTTACCAATAAGATAATTATCTCTACTATTGTCTACGATAATTAATCAACAGTCGATTATATTGTTATATATCTCTCTACATATAGACAATAATTAGATAATCGGTTGTACTAGATCCGGTAAATAAGATATATTTTATATATTAATCCCATAATCGACAACCCAATTGATTTTATTCATAATTGTTCATTCAACATAATGTATTTATTTCATATAAAATTATTCGGCATATTATCGACTAATAAAAAACTATCTCACTTATCTACTTCGACAATCGATTGTATGTTATATTTACCTCATATACTGTATTAATTTGTTTACCGTTATTTTATCTTTAACTATTTTGTTATGTTCAAAATTGTTAATTATAAGTAACTACTCAGATTCAAAATCAATGTTTATATGATATATAGTTATTGGAAAAATAGTGAAGAAAATTTATTTCTCTAAATGTTACATTTTTGTCTTTTTGTTACAAATAAATTAAACAACAGATATAATATTAAATTAATATTTATCCAAACATTTATGTTTATGTAACATTTATATTATTATTAGACAAATTTCATTTTAAATTGCAACAGTCTTAATTAATAGTTTGACCAGTAAAAGACAAGTTTTGCTATGTAATTAATTTTTTTTTGTCAACTATGTCATAATTTTTGTGTCATAAATTAGTTAATTACCTTTCTATTTAAATGTATTTTTTCATAGTTTACAACTTGTATAAATGCAACATTTGTAAGTTTTAAGTATTTTTTGAACCAAAACAAAAAGGAAAACATCCAAATATTTATCTTTGTTATTATATACTGTATTACTTTAACACAATTGTTGTTCCAAATGTATATATAGACTTCTACAAGAAATTGAAATCTTTGACTTGAATTTATTTCTAACATTGATTGCCATTATTATAAATATATTAAATTTCATGATATTCTCTTCTTTAATCCACATGGTTTACAAGGAAATGAATTTATAATAAAATATATTCATTGAACATGATTACGATTAAAATAATTTATACAGGTAATAAAATCTAAAAAAAAATCCTTTTAATTTAAAATAATTAATTACTGTATAAACTAAATTATGATTAATAATTGAATAGTTTTTAATATAAACTATATAATTAAAGAAAAAAATCTAAGATACTCTTATATAAGTAATTACGTAAGAAAAAAAAATATTTTTAACTACGTAACGTTTACTTACATATTTCTTACTTCAATGATTCGAAAGTCTAGTTGTTAAAAAAAAAAAAAAAAAATTCGTAAGTCTCATATATTTTTGTTTTCTAATTTTTCTTTGATCACGCACAAGCTTTTGTGATTACCAAAATTGATTTTTCTACTGACAAATGTCGTTTGTACGATAATATTTTACTTTTGTCAAAATAATAAATTAATAATACTTGTATATACACACTACTTTTTTGGTCATCATACTTGTATATATACACATGTGATAAATTTAAGTATAAAAATTGGTTTCTCTGAAATAGGACAAACAAGTCGAAATAGCTCCTGCCTCCTGCTCCTAGGCGAGAGACATATATATGCAAGTATTGGTTTCCGTATAAATAGACTATATATAGAGAAGATTTTGGGCGATTTCTGCAAAAGTATTTAGCTTTGATTAACTATTTTACATGAAAAAAATCCGAGATAATCATATAATTACTTTATTTGTATAACCTTTAAAAAAAAAAAGATCTAGGTGTTTTTGTTCCGTTGCTCCATTTGAACCAAAAACAAGAATCTAAGAAGCGTGGGGAAGATGTTCATAGGCTTAAGAATTAAGTCCCTTCCATGTACACTCTCCTTTCAGTCTCCCAAGGGATATTCAAAACATGGAGAGAGATCTTTGAATTCGCGTTGAATAAGCATCAAAATACCACTACTCACACAAGTAATATGTAACACAAAGTTGTAACCAGACAAACACAGCTAATTAATGTATCGATGGTTTGATCCCTCAACAAGTAAGGCTTAGTCGATGGCCGAGATACACAAAGTGCCAAGTGAGAGACATGAAAGTTAAGAAGTTTAGCCGGGATGAGTACGCATAAAACCTACACTGCCTCTCACTCAGCTTTCTCAGTCGCTGCTTCTCCTCATCCTCGTCCATCTTCTCTCTAACCTTCTTACCGATGGTTCGAGACGCTGTTTCACTGGACTGCGTCTCTGACGTGTCAAGCCCTCTTCCGTCTTCTTTTTCAGCTTTTATCCACTCAAACATTGCCTGTTACATAACACAAAAATCAATATTATGTTACATGAACCTAAAAGTTTCATTAGACAAAAAAAAATAAAAAATCAATGTTGTCAAAATGCAATACATATGGGAAGGTTCCAGGACTTATTGGTTTTTTATATTGAACGTTTTATTGCTACTTATAAAAGCGATCCATCAGCGAAGACTATTCGCTTGTAACATATTTTGAAATATGACATTTTCATCTTTTACAAAAGCTAAATTAAATAACAAGCAATTTTAATTAACAAAATATGTCTTTAAAAAGTGTCCACGGAAGGTCTTAGGCATTTACGTTTTAACATTAACAAATGAATTCGTTTAATATGAAGACACTAAATGTAGACGTAAATAAACAAACACCTAAAGCCATGGTGACAAATAATGATTTTTTTAGAATTTGTATCTTATATATAAATGAATCAGGAGTAGAATAACCTTGGTGACTCGTGGCTCAAGAACTGACGCATTAGCTTCGACCATTAAGATGGAGGACAAGAGGTTAATGGCCTGCCACATATCCACGGCATCGGTAAAAACCTGCCGGCGCCGGCTGATGACGTGTCCTAATAACCCAATCAGAATCGCTACAGAGACAGCCTTGAAGTACACCTGATACATCTTGCTCTGCACCACATCTAAATGCTGCCTCCCAAGCACCGATGCCAACACGTAGCCCGACACGAACGTCACCCACACGCACATCCCGTAGGCCGCCGCGATCCCCACTAAACCTACCACGCTCCCAACCTTCTTCAGCCTCAGCGCCGCCTCAATCATGTTCCCTATCCCCCGCATCGCGATCGTTGCCTTCTCCCACACGCTTTGGTCCTTATGAGCCTTCTTTGTGGCCCTTTCATTCACCGGTTCCTCGACTTCACGAGCTTTCTCTTCCACGTCACGTACCGCACGTGCGACGGTCTCTTTGGGCGTTTCATCTAATAGTTCGTCACCAACCGTTAGATCCTTGACGCTCCCCAACACATCCGCCATCTTGTGCTTACACTTACCAAGAGCATCGCATACGAGTTCCCCTGGTGATGCGTAGTGTTCACGCTCCTTCTCTTCTGGAAGAGAAGACGCCATTTCTCTATTTGCATTTTCAAACACTTCTCCTTTGTCTCTTCTCTTCTCTTCTTCTTTTCCCGGCGGCTGAATCAAGACTCTAGTATTGGTTTTTCCGTCTCTGTCGTACTCCACCACAACAACACGGTGGCCGTCTTTCACGATGATTTCACTCTCCGACTCAGCGCAGTGGCCCAACATCAATAACGAACTCAACACAAGACACAAGGCCAATAGTTTTGTCATTTTGTCCTTCTCACTTCGTGTCGCTGACTCGTTTGTACTAGCTAGTTTTGTTATTATCCTACAGGCTATAAGCTCATCAAAATCTTTTACAAACTTTCAGCGTTATACCATGGTGATTAGCACGTGTCACCACGTGGATATTTACGTGTCATCCTAGGAGAAAGAAGTAAACTTCTCGGTTATCAGCACTGTTTCTTAAGACAGTGCGCAATGATGAAAATTTGCTGGGCCTAATTCTTACATGTAGGCCCAATCTATATGGACTTGGAAGCGCAGGTGTGAATAATGCATAATTTCTGCGAATCGTGGAATATTCCATTAAAAGATAAAAGAAACCAGAAATAGAAATAGAAAGGTTTCGAGGTTGAATAGTTAGACTATAGAAAGATGAGTGTAATGGAATTTGGATAGAATCTGAAGGGCTTGAAGACGAGTAGATGTAGAAATAGGAATATTCGCCGAGTGGCCGGCAAAAGTTGACACATAAAGGGAAAAAAATTGCATGCAAGAATAAAGAGAATATTAATCATCAAATATCACTTTTTCTGATTTAAGTTTTTCTATAGGTTTTAACGGATTCGTAGATTTTCTTAAGACTTTTTTGTCTTAGTTTTTGGTTCTTAAATACTAAACTCAATCAATTTCTAGTTTTTTTTTTTTCAATTATTATTATAATAAACTGAAATTTTCTTTTAAGTTTTAGAAAACCTAAACCTTAAAAGACATTAATTTAAATTAATGAGCTTTTAGATTTTAAAAGGCAATAACTGATCAAATTTGTAGTCGAGTAACCCGGCTAACCTCCCAAACGTGAGTATAGCTGTCGAGTAACCCACTCATCGGATTTTAAAACATGAGACCATTTAACTAGTTGAATATAGTGATATAAGAACTTAAAAAGAATCTATTTCTGGCTTATACTTACAGGACGATTTATCTTCAAAAATGGAAACCACTATGTCACTATCACTTGGTTATCAAATTAGTAGTTTTACTTTTAATGTCTTTGTGTTACTTTCATATATCAAATATGCAAATTTCGTCTTGGTAAAACAACAACAGAAAAACCTACAATATATAGTTATATCGGTTCAACACCTAACTCATAATCATGAATGTGAATCTCAATGTTATGGTATGCGTCATATAATTTGCAGTTTTGAGCTAATGTTATACACTGTAAAACTGCACAAATATCATGGTTATTTGCAATTGATTATAAGTTTTGAACTAGAAACTAAAAAGGCTAAAACATGTTTAAAAACAGATCAGATATGTATCAAAAAACAAAAAAAAACAAAAAAGGAGGAGGTAGGAGGCATGTGGGATTACATGTGGCTTCGAGATCACTTCGACAACAAAACAAAAGACAGAAAAAAATAAAGCAGCCACCTTGTATCTTACTTTGCAGATTCCCCACAACAACACTCACGCATATACGTACATTATCACTAATAACACACTCATATATCTTTATGTCTTTTCTTATTCAGTATATTTCCTATATTCGGCTGTTAATTTTGTTTTCCATACGACAATTGTTTATTTGATATGAACATCTTGGTTGCTCTGCAACTTTAGTGGCATTATTGTATTGATTATTACTTATTACAATTATTGTTGTTTAACATCATTGGACGATTATTGAGAACTGACCAGTGCCCACATCAACCACATTACAGACGATATACCAAAATGCAACGCATAGGTTCTTTTTAAAACTTAATCTGCCATTTCTCTTTTTTTTTCTTTCATTTTTTTTATGAAAGCGAAATTACATAGAAAAGGTAACAAAAAAAAAAGAAGAAAAGGAAAGACTATCTAAACCCACGATCGTTTATTTTAATTAATTATTGAAACCGAAAAATAAACTAAAAGGAGTAGTTTAAATAAATAAAACATAAAAGGCGTCGAGAAGTACCATACAAATCTAAGCGAGGAGATCAGAGGAGATTAGGCTACGAACAGCTACGAGCAACACTCATCGTAGAACCCAACCTATTTGATACTTCTTCTTGGATCACGGTTTTTGTGATATATAACTCGAAATAGTTTAATAACAGTTCTTTATAGTTCTATTTTTGAAATTTTTAAAATTTAAATGTCATTATCGAAAAAAAAAAAACATAACAAAGTAATAGTATAAATATTACTCTACTTCTTATTCATTTTTCATCTTTCTTTCTACCAAAGAAACCCAAATATTAAAACAAAATAGTGCAACATTAGTCTAGAGTCTTTGGATTCAAACTCAGGTAAAAATTGAAATTTAATCTAAATTCTCATGCAGCGGTTCACATTTACGGCAAATCTGTTTAGTGTTTTCTCTATCCGCTTAATTAAAATAAGGTGATTTGACGGTAAACCAAAAAAAAATAGTTTCAAATATGTTGATATCTTGACATGGATGAGTAAAGTAAGTAGGAGTTACACACGCAGTTACTAAAATCGGAAGTATCGAACAAAATTCTTGCTTTGGAATTACTTTTCTCGGATGTTACCCTAACTACTAACACTGAATTCAGACATCTCCGACCAATCCACGTGTTTGATTTCATGCCAGAACATGCCATTATTTTTTAGTGAGTGTCTACCAAACTTTCCAAACGAAAATTTAATATCATTTATTCATTTTATTTACAACTCCATTTAGTTTTTTTCCTTCTCTCTCATTGGCTCATATATTAGTCTCGCTAACGAAATTTATGGCCGACGTTGGTGCCAATCAATGGGGAATTGGGGATACATTAGAGAAACCACTCTACTAAGGTTTCGGTTTATTACTTCTTTTAGTTTAGTTCTTACCTAGTAGTGTCATTTTTCAAAGTAACACCAACATTGTTAAATCTAAAATTATTTACTACTTAACCGTAACCGTGATGAAAGCTATTTTAGATTAGAAAGGTTTGTAAGAATTGGTATGTCACAAATGACGTTGGAACGTCTTCAAAAATACACGTTAAAGAGCCGATGATTAGTGGAAATATATAGAGAGGAGCTTGGCGGCAAAAAAGTTGTCCCCATTAAAATATAAGTGAAACGGAAAATTAAATGATATAAAATAATTGAACCTTAGCTCCGAAGGAGGACATTGTTGACTTTAAAAGCAAAACTCCAAAAAAGAAGAAGTGGGTAGCGATCTTTATTTATAACCGGACAATATCTTTTTCATTTAATAAAACACAAATATTTTAGAAGGTATAACACAAATTTTTTTAGAATCAAAATTCTTATGAATTAAATCACAATTTAAATCTAGAAAATAAGAAACATAGAGAACGAACTTTAAACCTCGAAGTAAAGTAATAGTAAACAATTGGACTTGACCCATAATATGGTTAGGCTCAGAAATGATTTTATAGCCGACCACCTTAATGGTGGTAGTTTAAAGTCGGTTAGAAACAACACTGTTGTTCTCTTAGTACCATCGTTGAGATGACGACAAACCGGAAGCTCCAAGCTTTTAAAAGGGTTATTTAGGCAATTTTAGAGAAGTGGAGGAGAGTTATAAGAGAATGCACGTAATCTTGTTAAGAGAATACTAAAACCATTTTGATAAAAATGAAATGTTTAATTGCCGACAAAACATGAGGAGATAAGAACAAGATTGTATTTGACTAGAGTTATCTCAAAACCCAATGTCTTTTGAGATTTGTTTAGTTACTTTCTAAGTCTTTAACAAACAAACGATCAACGCTTGTCCGTAGTCTCCACGGAACGTCCAAATTAACTAATGATATCAATGTAATAAGTACTTCAGTATTAACAATGTATATAAATTAGAGATAAATTTTAAGTGTTCATTTAAAATAAAAGTCTACTTTTTAATGCAGGAAAATAGTTTTTTGTACAGAAATTATATTCTTATACAATCTTTGTTTTTTTTTTTTTTTAACATGAATGCCAGGTTTTTTATACAGTTTGAGATAATATAAGAAGTAGTGCAATTTTAATTCTAAATTTGAATACGATGTAAATAAGAAAGAAAATAATCAAATACACATATCCAACATATGAGTTATCAAACCTAGTGTCGAATCTTCTTAGAAATGTAACAACAAGAGTTATGAAATTTCCTAATAATCCCTTATGAAAAAGCTGTAATCCACCCATTTAAAAGCTACGAAACAATAGGTGACGTTACAACAAAACAGGTTCACTTTTAAGGGCAAGGACATGACACGATGTGTACTGTAGATTTCATGATGGGGTAACACCGATTTTATTGAAAACGAGAGATCCAATCAATAAAAGTCTCTTTATTTTATTTATCTTTCTCTCATGGAAAAAAATATATCATATTCAAGACGCTTAATATAATGAAAATTCAACTTTTTCATATTCATGAACAGAATGAGTAATCTTTTGAATGGAATGAGTAATTTTCCCATTCTTTACACATTCCTCGCGTCTGTACGTAAACTGGCCTATTTGACCTCACAACGAATCGAAAAAACCGAATTGGTAAGCCGAACCGAAATAGAGTACAAAGCAAATATAAATATTGTTAATTTTAACAACGAATCAAATAATTATAAACTTATGTCGAATGAGAGAGAAAAACAAGACATTTTATTTTTTTAATGATCAGTAGGTTCCGGATCGAAACCCATAATTTTTTTAGGAATAAGGTCCAAACCATGTTAAATTCATTTCTTTACGGAAAGCAGATTCCTCCTAACATGAATCGAATCTGTGAAGAGATTTAGAAAAAGATATCTCATTTAAATGCTAAAATATCTAAAGAGATTTTGCAAATCATCACATGTGGTCAGACACCAATGTTTCAACATGGATTTGCGATCTCATCCACCAAACAAAGAATATAAGGTCTAAATAGTAATGGAACCGCACGGTGCGGTGCGATTCCAATAGTAACAAAAACATATGTATATATATATATATTTGTTAATATTACAACCGCACCGCAATTATTCCACAGTTGTAGCGTACATTACCACTCCGAATAATCTGGACAGTTAATTTATGAAACCAAACCGTATATTTTTGGTCTAGTGACTGAAACTTGTTAGTGTACAAACTTGGATTGAATGAATGACGTACGGTTAACAATAATTTAGAATATTAAAATGCGGTTTATAGCTTCAAAACAATAAAGTCCATCCAAAACTAACATCGCAAACATTAACCAATTTTGAAATTAATTATTCATTCAACTATACTTATCATTAAATGTGTTTAACTTTGTTCTTAGTGACAGACAGCCATGAAAAAACGATTTAAAGTGTACTAGTGGAATGATTTAAGTTTGTAATTTCATATTTGGTATGATTGCCTATATTTTAGATCACATGATGGTAACGATCGATTGCACATAGAAATAAAACGATTGTTTATTACAATTATTATTAGTAGTATTTATTTATTTTTATCATAGTCGTTGTCGTTGTTATAAACTATTTTAATAATTAAACCAAATTAAACGAAGGAAATGAGTCCAATTTCTAATTATGTAAGCATTAGCAAACAAAGCAGCAATGGCCACCATTACCACGTTCATCCTCCAAGACAACGATGGTACGTCTCTCATGACCCTACTCCTCACTCACCCAATTCTCTTTTTTTTTTTCGCACATTTCTCCTCATGTTTTTTTTTATAAATAAAATATTAAATAAATCAATCAAAAATTTATTTTATTTTCAATCAACTATAGCTGTTGGTACGAATATATGGTGAAATCACCGACGAAGACAATATATTAAAAAGAAAAAACAAGAAAACCAAATGATTCATAAGTTAAAAGGAAATAAACAAAGAATATTCTTAGAAGAAAAGAACAAGAAAACTATTCAACTTGAATATTTCATTGCTGTCTATTTCTTCTTACCGTATAGTATAAAACCCTATAATATATAAAAAAAAAAAAAAATGGACTAAAATGACGTCTTCATCTTGACCTCTGTGGGTTTTCCCCGAGTTTTACTCCTCGAAACAAAAATTAAAGAAACATGATACTCCTTTGTTTCATCTCTCTTCTTCTTCTTACCTCAACCTCTTCTTGATTCCAGCTACTGAGTATTCTTCTTCTTCTTCATCTTCTTCTTCTTCTTCACCGCTTTAACAAAATTTATCGGATATGAGCAAACTAGTTGTAGAAATCGTAGACGCGAGCGATTTGATGCCTAAAGACGGACAAGGCTCAGCGAGTCCCTTCGTAGAGGTTGAGTTCGACAAACTGCGTCAGAGAACGCAAACGCGTTTTAAAGATCTTAACCCTCAGTGGAACGAGAAGTTAGTTTTTAACGTCGGTGATTTCAACCGTTTGAACAACCAGACTATTGACGTCACCGTTTACGATGACCGCCGTGATAATCAACCTGGCAAGTTTCTCGGCCGTGTTAAAATCTCCGGTGCGGTTGTTCCTTTATCCGAATCTGATTCCGATGTTCAGAGGTATCCTCTTGATAAACGAGGTTTGTTTTCTCACATCAAAGGTGATATCGCTCTTCGAATCTACGCCGCTCCTCTCGACGGCCGCTCTGATTTCGTCTCCTCGTCTCCGGCGGAGGAAGTGACGAAAGAGGAGAAGAGATTCGAATCTCACGAATTTCAAAATCAGAATCGGAATCAGTTCCATCAGGAATTTGAAGATGAGATTAACATGGAGACGATGAAGCCGACGAAGAAGAAAGACAAAGAATCGAGGACTTTTCACTCAATCGGTGCTCACGGAGGAGCTGCTCCACCGCCTTCACTAGCAAAACCGGCTTATCCTCCACCTCCTAATCAACCGGAGTTTAGGTCAGATTTCATGAGAGCTCCGGGACCACCGGCTGGAGCAGTTATGCAGATGCAACCTCCGAGGCAGAATCCAGATTTTCAGCTTATTGAGACCAGTCCTCCTTTAGCAGCTCGTATGAGACAATCCTACTATTACAGAAGCAGCGGTGATAAAACCTCGAGCACATACGATCTTGTTGAGCAGATGCATTACCTCTACGTGAGCGTCGTGAAAGCTCGGGATCTTCCGGTGATGGATGTTACCGGTAGCTTAGATCCTTATGTTGAAGTGAAACTTGGTAACTACAAAGGTTTGACGAAACATTTGGAGAAGAATTCTAATCCGATCTGGAAACAGATCTTTGCCTTCTCTAAGGAAAGATTACAATCGAATCTGCTTGAAGTCACTGTGAAAGATAAAGATCTTTTGACCAAAGACGATTTCGTTGGAAGAGTTCAGATTGATCTCACTGAAGTTCCTCTTAGAGTTCCTCCTGATAGTCCTTTGGCTCCACAGTGGTACAGACTAGAGGATAAGAAAGGCATGAAGACTAACAGAGGAGAGATTATGCTTGCTGTCTGGATGGGAACTCAAGCGGACGAGTCGTTTCCAGACGCTTGGCACTCTGATGCGCACCGTGTGAGCCACTCGAACCTTTCTAATACGCGGTCCAAAGTTTACTTCTCGCCGAAGCTGTATTACTTGAGAATTCATGTGATGGAAGCTCAGGATCTAGTTCCCTCGGATAAAGGGAGAGTACCTGATGCGATTGTGAAGATTCAAGCGGGGAATCAGATGAGAGCAACGAGGACGCCTCAGATGCGGACAGTGAATCCGCAGTGGCACGACGAGCTTATGTTTGTTGTATCAGAGCCGTTTGAGGATATGGTGATTGTCTCGGTTGATGATAGGATTGGTCCAGGGAAAGATGAGATATTGGGGAGGGTGTTTATACCGGTGAGGGATGTTCCGGTGAGGCAAGAGACTGGGAAAATGCCTGATCCACGGTGGTTTAATCTACAAAGACATTCAATGTCTATGGAGGAAGAGAATGAAAAAAGAAAAGAAAAGTTCTCTAGTAAGATTCTACTTCGGGTTTGTATAGAAGCAGGGTACCATGTTCTTGACGAGTCCACACATTTCAGCAGCGATCTTCAACCGTCTTCAAAGCATTTGAGGAAGCCAAGCATTGGGATTCTTGAGCTTGGGATTCTCAGTGCTAGGAACTTGATGCCTATGAAAGGTAAAGATGGGAGAATGACTGATCCCTATTGTGTGGCGAAATATGGGAACAAATGGGTGAGAACGAGGACTCTTTTAGATGCGCTTGCGCCTAAGTGGAACGAGCAATATACTTGGGAAGTTCATGATCCTTGCACCGTCATAACAATTGGAGTCTTTGACAATGGTCATGTCAATGATGGTGGTGACTGGAAGGATCAGAGGATTGGGAAAGTTAGAGTCAGGCTATCTACGCTGGAGACGGACAGGGTTTACACTCATTACTACCCGCTGCTGGTTCTTACACCGGCTGGTTTAAAGAAGAACGGTGAGCTTCAGCTAGCTCTGAGGTACACCTGCACCGGCTTTGTTAACATGATGGCACAATATGGAAGACCGTTGTTACCCAAAATGCATTATATTCAACCGATACCGGTCAGGCATATCGACTTGCTTAGGCATCAGGCGATGCAAATAGTTGCAACAAGACTATCAAGGTCCGAGCCACCACTGAGACGAGAGGTTGTGGAGTACATGCTTGATGTAGACTACCATATGTTCAGTCTCAGGAGAAGCAAAGCCAATTTCAGCAGAATCATGTCGCTTCTCTCCTCGGTCACTCTGGTCTGCAAGTGGTTCAACGATATCTGCACATGGAGAAACCCGATCACAACGTGCCTGGTTCACGTTCTGTTCTTGATTCTTGTGTGCTACCCAGAACTGATTTTACCCACAGTCTTCCTCTACCTCTTTGTGATAGGCATGTGGAATTACCGGTACAGACCAAGACACCCACCCCACATGGACGCTCGTGTGTCCCAAGCAGACAACGCTCACCCAGACGAGCTTGACGAGGAGTTTGACACTTTCCCGACCAGCAGACCAGCAGACATTGTCAGAATGAGGTATGACCGGCTTAGGAGCGTTGGTGGTAGAGTTCAGACAGTCGTAGGCGATCTCGCGACTCAAGGGGAAAGAATCCAAGCTCTACTTAGCTGGAGAGACCCGAGAGCAACTGCTTTATTCATCGTCTTCGCATTGATCTGGGCCGTGTTTATCTATATCACACCATTCCAGGTGATTGCAATCATAATCGGGCTGTTCATGCTGCGCCATCCACGGTTCAGGAGCAGAATGCCTTCAGTACCTGCCAATTTCTTTAAGAGATTACCAGCCAAGTCAGATATGCTACTGTAAGTGTAAAAGACAAAAACCAAAAGGAAAAGAAAAGATTTATGTTTGTTGTAGTGTGTATCAAAGAACACAAGTGGAGAACTTTGTAGAGGAGAGCGAAGGAAACTAGTTTTTGCCTCTGGGGTTGAATCATTCGTATATTCTGTATTATACGTGAGCTTAATCATAAACCAACAATTTTTTTTGGGGTACAAAATATTGCTTTGGGTTCGTCCCTTATTATATATATCTACACAATGCACAATCAACACATTCACAAACATGCAACCAAAAGAGAAGTGTCTCTGGCATGAGACATTATGTTGTTGAGGGCAAAACTATTGTTTCGTGATTAAATGACCTTTGGGACCTTATCATCTCCGACGAGCCATCTGGCTAGCCAACAAGGATCTGCGGCAAAGTATTTGCATTGCATTGGGATGATCCCGAGATCGTTACCGATCTGAGAGTAGTTATTTAAAGCTTTTTCAATCTCCGTTTCATCTTCTCCAATGTCCATTACATCGACTGTGTTCATGCGGACAACTTCCACAAAGTCCTGTTCTAACTCATGATCGTTCCCAAACAGTTCCATCGCTGGACACTGCTTAAATCGGATCATAAAAGAAACAGAATTTTGAGTTGTGTTTCTGCAATCTATTATAAATCTTATGGATTGCATTTCAGCAAGATAAAAGAATCTGAACCTGACAGAACTGGGCGTAATGTCTGTAAACTTCGCTGTTTTCATCTTGGTCACCGAGGAGAGTACCACCATACCAACCATTGGCTTCATTGGTTGACGTAATAGATAGGTACCTATAAAATAAAACAATTGCAACAAGTGATTTGATGCACTGGAGAAGAAATCTGGAATTTTAAAATGCAACCAGTTTGCAGTTGAGGGTATCACTCAATGTGAGTTTGCCAATAATAACCAGAATGGAAAATTTTAAAAAATGCAATCTGAAGGATGTTTACATTTCAGTACCTTTGAAAGATATCTTCTTGATGACCGTTGGACTCAGAAAGCCAGTCCAAGTTGCAGAAATCGTTGACTCTCTCACTCGAGGTCACTCCTTTCTCACTATCGTCTGCACCAGATTTTGAGGCAGAGCCACTCTCTTCGGGCTTTCTTGAACCAAACAGCCAATTGGGGCTCTTGAGCTGAATCTCACTGCAGATAAGAAAGTCAAGAAAGACAGAAAAAATTGGTTTGAACTCAAATCTATATGTTGTTTTCCAAACTATAAACCACCTTTCCACTTTCTTTAAGGGATAAAAGTCCTACTAAGGGTTAGAAAGAAAAGGATTTAAGAACTCAAGGCACAAGCCTCATAAGCTAATGATTGAAGATTTTAAATGAGGATCATTACGCTGCATCAGGAGCCACACCAGTGCTTCCGGTGTTGCCACCTGGTCTTTGGTCTGTCTCGCTACAAAGCCTTACGTTCTTTATTGAACTGCATGTCTGCTCTATCAGTTTGTCAAACGAAGTCAGCTTCTTCCGTGAGAAGTCTTCTCTGAAAGCCGGAACTGGTGCAAGATTGACTCCAATACCACTCATGGGTTTAGGAATGGACTGGACACTGCAATAGACCCAGAATTAGATATCATACGCAACCAGAGGTTATGATCTTTATCTAATTGAACATCTTTGGTGTTCCTGAACTGGTTAGACCTGACGTCCAGTTTCAGGCACCAACTCAAAATATCATTTGCATATAATAAAGAGTAAGCCCATAATCTGACATATATTAGGTTCATTAGATGTAAATCTTACCCGCTTTCTGGGAAAATATCATCTCCAATCCCTGACACATGGAGATAATAATCAGAATCCAGCTCCCAGAGAGCGGGTTTCCCTTCCTGAGGTTGAAAGTAGCCTAAGAATCTGCTTGGAAAACAAGACAAGGAATTAAGACAGTAGAAACAAAATAAAAAGAGAGTTCTTAGCCAAAAATTCCTCAGAGGATTCAATATCTTGGTAGTTGATATTATCAGTAATGTCTGAGGTAATAGTGTTAATGTCACAGTTCTGTTGCCTCTATCTATATCATCAATGAAGCGATAACACAACAACTTATTCTAAAGGCCTTCATCCTATTGCTACATCACTGGCAAACTAGAAATAATAAAACTTCGCAAGAAACTGAAGCGGCTTGTGCAAGAAAGAGAAGTATTATTACAAGTTTATGGCGTCTTGCTTTTCGCCATCAGTGTAGGTATTGCTGTAGTATCGTTTGATAGACTTGAGAAACTCTCTAGACTGTGTCGTGGCCTTCCATTTCCCCTGCCTTTCTGGGAAAACCTATAATCCATTCAACGATATTTACGAATAAGCATTGCAAATATTGTATTGTCAAAAGGACAAATAACTGGTCAAAGGCGAAAAGTGGTATTGTTACAGTGTTATGAGCAGCTGAGCCGCCATATTGTTGTGCAAGGGCATCTCCCATGCTTTGGTACATATCCATAAGTGCAGCAGCTATGCTACTGTCAGGGTCGATTTTCGGTGTATCGCTCAAACCCATTGCATGCAGCTGCCGGCCTAAAGCAGCCAAACCATAGGCATACTGTGCTACATTTGTTCGATCCAAGCAGTCGATACAGTTAGTACGCAGAACACCACTTTGGTAACGAGGAGCTGAAGAATCAACTCCATCGTCTTTTTTTTGTTGGCTTAGCTTCATCTCCTTCTCTCGGTTAGCAAGAGTGCTAAGTATATCATTTGAACTCTCGCCCCTTGAAAGTTCTGCAGAGTAAGCTCTTAGATCACGCAAAGAAGGTTCCCTGCAGTAACTATTTCTATTATAGCCAGAAAGGTAACAGATAGCTCCAGTGCTTAGAATAACATATGGCAAGTTTATAGAACAAACCAAATTTCTGATTAAATATAAGTAACTAGCAGCCATATCATCACAACAATCACCTTCCAGTGCTAGCATGACTAAGTTGGCTAGCCTTCTTCTTAATAACTTTAGGCTTGCCACTGAAGTATAATCCAGTCAAATCAAGGGCTTCGCTTGCTACAGCACCCAAAACAGCCAATACATTCGCCGACTTGCTTTAACATGGAAAATAGAGAGCAATGTGAGTTCAGTTTAAAGGTGGGGAAATAATCCACAACGTTTTACCTCTTTGCAAATTTATGGAAATCCCAGTGGATGAATTTGAGATGATTTTCTTCACGAAAAATTGAATTTAGATAACCCACTGCATTCGCAAACTCACGTCTTAGCACCATCTCCCTAGGCCTTTTCTCAACTGTCTGCATATTTCCATGGATATTTGTTTGTAAGTACAAAAGGCATAACCATCTCTTGCTTAAAGGGACTTTAAATATATAAAAACTGACCTTGATTAAGTTGAGCACAATAATTGGGTTCCCATATCGATTCACCAGGTCTTCAAAATGCATTTTGGTTGACTCGTATGTAGGGTCATACCTCTGTACTGAAGCCAAAAAAACAGAATAAAAATATCAGGAGTCATCCATAAGAAGCTAAGTAGATCAATGACCTCGGGCACGTTAAAATGGTCTAATAGAGATTAAAGATGCATGTTACGTTAGTTTCTCACAGAAAATATCAGGCTTAGGACTAAATCTGGAGGCCTCTTGCGACCAAAAGAGTGGAATTGACCCTCGCATCTGCACCACTGAGCTCATTTTTCCCTTGCATGATCCTGCTTCATCATCAAGAACAAGTTGCTCGGTTTCAACATCATTTGCAACCCTTCCACGATCGTTCACTCCCCTTTTCAAGTAACTACGATGAAATTTTTACAGAATGAAAAAGGGCTATAAATTTTACAGAAAGCAATAGAGATATGCATTTAAAGTAGTCGAAAAGAGTACATGCCACTCAATACTCTGTTCATTCTAACCAAGGTTCCGAAAGCCGTTATTTAAAGGAAAGTTCCCAAAGATACAGGGTATAACTAAGAAATGGTATTAGAAAATCGAAAACGTCACAATGAATTCGTCATCCATGAGAGGCCTAATTAGAATAAATTTGTACCGTGTGCCTGCAAAGTGTCGAGAACGTCTGGAGACTAGGGTAACACTGAAGTCTCTTCCATAAATCGATAGCCTTATCTGCATGATGGGGTAAACCACCAAATAATAAGGACCCATTTAAAATCTCCTGACGGTAAACCTAGAAGTACATTGGTGAAGCCACAAGAACCTCTTAATACCTGCTTAAAATGCCCATGAACTAACGCCAGTGTCCAAATAGTGTTGTTGCACCTTGATCGAATAGGCTGCGTCAGATATGCATTCCATACAAATATGTTATCATAGGGAACCCCTTCCTCACCAGATGATAAAATATTCTTTTGCAAGGTCTGCATTATGGGATAAGTGTAACTGTAGAAGAAATCTTTTGTCAAATCTACACTTGACAGAAGCTTCTTGTACCTGCAAATAAAGGAAAGACGAAAAGAACTTTGTTAAATCATATATGGTGCAATAAGACTATAAAAGTTGGACTAGGAACCGAGCTTTGCTTAAATTAATAGCCAAACTTCAAAGCAACCAAAAGTTCCCGGAAACAGACCTTAGTTCAGTTTTGGAATTTGCAACATCAGTTTGAATAGTTGCATGTGGAACACTGATCATTTGACTTTCATCAATAGCATATATCGCATGGCCACATATACATCCAATTTGTCGCCGTTTTGTCACCAAAACTAAATAGTATGATTCCATAAACCTAGCACAACCTACAAGGCAACAAGTTTACCAAACTTAGCTCAAAAGACAAAATCCAAAGATACAAACAAGACAAGCATTGAGCTTCTCCACGACTAACCAGCAATTCCATAGACTTTGGCCACAAAAGCCAATCCTCCCGTGGCACGATTGCCTTCAGCAATACGCTGAAGCAGACTCTTGATCTCCTGAGGCGAATATACAACCGGATCTTCACTAATGTTAAGCTCAGATGGCTCTGAACGATCAATCTTTAACACTCTGAAGAATCTTTTATTCCTATCACTACCAACCAGATAAAACCTCTGCAAAAAAACACAGCCCAAAAATTCAAACATTCCTGCAATTCAATCTAGGGTTTCCTTAACGATTCCAACACAAATTGTGGCATTAGAGATTTGCCTAAATGAGAAAACTGATAGGTTTCGATGCAATCTCTCTCATAATTCTTCCGGATAAACTGAACAGAAATTTACAGAACCTAGTTCGAAATCTCGATTGCTTAATCCTTACCGCTCTGGTTTCGTAGAGCTTAAATTTCTCGAGGGCGTACGAATCGGGATCGGAGTCCGCATCGTTGGACGGTTGAATCTTGGCGAAAGAAGAGAAAGTAGAAGTCGTTGAGTTTTCCGATTTCGCCATGTCGGATCAATCTATCTATCTATCTCGAGAAATGATCAAATACTCTGAAGCCGGCGATGGTTTCAGGCGATCATTTTGCGATCGGAAAATGTTCGGAAGTCGCACAGATAAGGGGCGTTTTCGTACTTTTTCCAGTTTAGGATCGTGTTTATTGTTTTATTCTTTAGTCCCTTTCTTTATTTTTAAAAAATAATAACTTACTTCTGATTATTGGATGATTTTTTAAATATATATATATATATATATATATATATTATTTATAAAATTTGATAGATATTAGAATTTTC
Organism: Crucihimalaya himalaica; assembly: GCA_004349715.1. Lineage (NCBI taxonomy): Eukaryota > Viridiplantae > Streptophyta > Magnoliopsida > Brassicales > Brassicaceae > Crucihimalaya > Crucihimalaya himalaica. Next base: position 3,316,820 of record SMJT01000005.1, read on the forward strand.
AAGGTCAGTAATTCACAAAATTAAAATACATGTCATATCCATCGATTCAAAATTTTGACACATATTAAAGCTGAAAAATGTCAAAAATTATCATAAGAAAACTATACAAAAATATAATTAACTATCATTATTCGAAAAATAAAAGTTTTATAACGAAATTATACAGATTATTAATTCTTAAAAAAATAAACTTCCATAACTAAAAATAATTGTAAATATTGAACTTTATATAAACAAAAAAAAATTCTACTTTAAATGAAAAAACATGTAAATAAATAAATAAGTAGTTTCAATTTTTTCAACAAACAAAACACTTTGCTTCAAAAACACCATTTTACCTTCAATTTCATTATATTGGCTAAAATAATTTCTTTTACATTTTTAAAATTTATTTTAATTTTATATTATGAGGTTATTGTAAAGAAAATTATTTATATATTTTTCTTCTAATTTTGGTTTTTTTAAAAAAAATTTCAAAAAAATTATTTTAATTTTATATTATGAGATTGTCCTAAAAATAAATTATTTATATATTATTAATTTTATCTTATCTTCAATTTCATTGTACTGGTAAAGTATCTCTTCTTTTTATTTTCTAAATTTTTAAAAATTATAATTATAATGTTATCGTAAATTTTCTTTTATATATTTTTATAATTATTATTTTTCTTCTAATTTCAGTTTGTATTTCTTCTATTTTCAGAAAATACCTATCATCCAAAAGATAATGAACAAAACTAAATTCTAATAAATAACAATACTAATTTGTTTTTACGTCGATTTGGAAAAGAAAAAAAAGTAAAAAATGATTAAAACTAATTAAAACTTGTTTAAATGGAAATAAATCAAGCTATTTACAATCAAAATAAACAAAAAATAACGGTAACTTTGTTAGACTTTTCTATTTTTGAATGATTTTATATTAGCATTCTCAATACTTTACTTTAAACAAATAACGGTGATTTAATTCTATTTTTCAAATTTTTTATTTTAATTTATCTCGTAATTTTTAAATATTATATTATTATTTTGCGTATACGCTGACCCTAATTTAGTTTGAATATGATGTATACTGTTTAGAAAAACGATTATTAAGAAAATCTTAAATGTTAAAATCTTAAACCTTAAACGTTTTTTTGCGGTTTCTGTCATAATACATTCCTACCCCGAAACGACAGCATTTTGAATTACTTATTTCAAGTCAATGCTCGTCAACATTATTCGCTACGTGATCCGTTTGATATCCACAAACCACAACCAAGCAAATTCTTTGGCTTTATCCCACCATCCATATTCACTATCAGAAGTATGCATAGATATACATATGTATGTTACTTCTTTCTTCTTGCAGTTTGAGTTACAAAAATGTTGAAATTCCCACTTTGTTGCAGTAATGAGTTATCTTTAGAACCCAAGATTCTAGCTTTTGCTGTTCCCTCAATTTCTATCTCGCGGACCAAAAGACAGACTGCTTCGGGACAACGCGATTCCATCAAAGTTTCGGCAGCGAAAATAGGAAATTTCTCTTTTGGTTCGGTAGGATTTTGCGACAATAGTATCCAAAACCATACAAGATGATGTTAATCAGATATTCAAAATTGTTTTGTTAATTCTTGAAAGGTTTAATTTATACATGTGATGAATGATGAAATAAACAGATATTCAAAAATTGCGAGACTTGTGGAGCCAAAGGAGCAATTGAATGTCCCGGTTGCAAGGTACTAGTTTAATCTTAATCTTCAAGTTATAAACAGAAAATATATACCTTCAAGTGAGTCCATTTCTTTTTAGCGTATTTGCAATCCTCCTTTGTTTTTTCCAAACCAAACCTGTTGATATTAATCTTTCTTTATACTTATGCATATATACTATGTCACATTTAGCACACACATATATATATATATATATATATATATGTATTAAAAATATATATATTATGTTGCTTCCAGGGAACAGGTAAAAATAAGAAGAACGGAAATATGTTTGAGAGGTGGAAGTAAGTAAAAGCTAAAACAAAGTTTAGAAAACAATTGATATTTTCCAGTTCAATGCGTTAAGGAGAGTTAACTTGGAATTTTTAAAAATGTGCAGATGTTTTGATTGTCAAGGATTTGGTATGAAGAGTTGTCCTAAATGTGGTAAGGGAGGCTTGACGCCTGAACAGAGAGGGGAACGATAGAATTATACTATTTGTTTCTATTACATAAGTTAAATTTGTGATATACACATGTCTCTATTCCTATAACATTTCAGTTGTATAACTTGCATGTAAAATAAAGTCATTAATAAATTATATTGTTGATATATAGGATGTGAATAGCATTAAGGCTTTTAACATAAATAAAGATGAAGAGCGTTTCATAGAATTGGAGAGCCGCATAAACAAAGCGTTCAGAAATCAGAATTGAGGAGGCGGTTTTAACAAAGTTTTTTTTTGAAAAAACTAAAGAGTGTTGAAAACATATAAAATAGTGATACTTTTAAAACGAAAATTTTGAGTTTTAATTGGTTTCTAGAACGAAAAGGTTAGGTTAAGTTGCGTTTTCATAATGTTTTTTTGTGCATGCGAAAGCCTTTGATTCCAATTCTAAAACGATAAGTGGACCTCCTACGAAACTTTCTACATAACAAATACTATTCACAAGCAAGACGAGACATTCAATTCATGTTAGCCAATAGGTTTGGCATTTAATGTAGCGTGAGGAAGTTAGATGCTTGTTTGCGGTTAGCCATGTTGGGCCTTACAAGTAACGGCCCAATGCGTAATGGTATGAACTATGAACAGAAGGCTCTCTTCTGCTTCTTTCTTAATTAATCATAGCTTGTGGCTCCCATAGAACATTGAACAGTAGTTAAATTAAAAAAAGGAAAAAAAATGTCTATTAAATGTCCAATTTTTTCAACAGGTGGATTTAAATCCTCAACCTAGTCTGCAACGAAATATATAATGTACTTTTTTAATTTTTCAATTTAATACCCAATTTTCGTTAATTTTGCATTTTGGTCACACTTATACGTATGCCTCCGCCGTTTGGGTATAGAAAATTGATTTTGACTTTGTGATTGAGGAAAACAACATTGTTTTATGAAATGGAAACTAGGTCGTTTTGATTTAACAGAAGCTGAACCTTGTTAGAGTAATACGCTTCGCGATTTAACGTCGATCGAAATTGCAAAGTCAACAAATGTGGGTATTAAATCGAAAAATCAAGAGAAGTACATTATATGTTTCAGTGCGGTTAAAGTTAAGGATTTAAATCACCCAAACAAAAGTTATATATCTAATAGGCATTTTTTCCCCAAATTAAAAACGTTGAACAGTAGTTAGATTGTATGGGTTCTCTATACATTTGAGAAAGAAAAAAAATAGAACGGTTGTATTATCAGCGAAGAAAACATCTTTCAAGTTTTAATATAGCAATATTTATTTACTTTATAGTTCTGAAAACTGTTTATGATTGAGAAAGAAAAAAACAGAATTAAAATAAATAAAAAGATTGGATTGTTAGCTACCTTCTGAAACTTAGATTGTATTACATTACATCACATCAGTGTTGTCAAATTTCAACTATCTTTAATCACTGACAACAAATTTGATAACTTATGCAAAACTGCAAATGACTAAAACGTATGGGCCGTGTAAGACAAAAACATTAACATATATACGATTCTATGCGATTAATTATCTAATCACCTTTCATAGCAATGTAATTCCAAATTTCGAAAAAATCATCCCATGTTGACTACATGTCGATACCGTTTAAATATGTTACGTAATAGTTTTCTTCAATTGGACCGTCGTAAATAAGAACTGGCGATTGTGAAGTGTTATAGCTTAAAGGACAGAACACAACAACAGTAGAAGAAGAAGAAGAGGAAGAAGACCAAGTACACATGCCCAAACCCAATAATTCAGTTATACAACTAATCTAAATAATAATAAATTATAATTGAGGAGACAAGGAGAGAGAATAAGAGAGGACACGTGGAAGTACGTGAAGGAAGTAGCGTGTGGAGAGAGTGATTGGAGATAGAGAGAGAGAGAGAGGTTGAGTATTCAGATTAAAAAAGACAGCTACCTACTCATCTTCTCAATCTATCTACCTACTTTCTCCAGATCTACTCTTTTTTTTTTTTTTTTTAACATCTTCCCAATTTTAGGTTTTTTTTTTTTACCATGCAGTAAGAATAATTTAAACACAAAGAAATATATATAATCGTTACTAATCTGATTATCGCAATGAATTGTAAATTAATTTGTGGAATTGTGAAATTTTTTTGGCTGGTGATGTAAAGAGCCAAAAAGTCAATAACCAAAAACCGTACGATCTACATCTCAAATAGAAAAAAAGAAAAAAAAAAGTTAGGAAAGTCCCACGTTCATCCTGTGAGTGTACAATCAATTTGTTTTCTGGTTGTTACTATTTTCTTAGGCACAATTAAATTAAATAACAAAAAATGAACACATCATTTCATTTGTTAGATCAATATTTTTTATTTAACTTTCTTATTAAAATAATGTAAGTTAGTTATTATAAATATCATTCAAAACGGAAACATCCTACAGGAACTCTCTTCCTTGAAAAAAAAAAAGTTCCTCTTCCTCCAAATACATACAGAGATACGTACACATATATATATATATATAGAGAGAGAGAGATCGAAGAAGAAGAAGGAAGCCATTAAAGATGGGAAGATCACCATGTTGCGAGAAAGCTCACATGAACAAAGGAGCTTGGACTAAAGAAGAAGATCAGCTTCTCGTTGATTACATCCGTAAACACGGTGAAGGTTGCTGGAGATCTCTACCTCGCGCCGCCGGTACATATTACATATATACACCCATACATATATATGTAGAGAGAGAAAGGTTTGATTTTGATTGGAATTACGAAAAATTTGTGCAGGATTACAGAGATGTGGTAAGAGTTGTAGATTGAGATGGATGAATTATCTAAGACCAGATCTTAAAAGAGGCAATTTCACTGAAGAAGAAGATGAACTCATCATCAAGCTCCATAGCTTGCTCGGTAACAAGTCAGTCTTTTTCTCTCTCTCTTTACGATTGATAAAGTTTGCATTTTTAAAAATGGGATTTTGTGAAAAATTCTGAAACTTTGGTTGTTGTTGTTGTTGCAGATGGTCTTTAATAGCAGGGAGATTACCAGGAAGAACAGATAACGAGATCAAAAACTATTGGAACACTCACATCAAGAGGAAGCTTCTCAGCCGTGGGATCGATCCCAACACTCACCGTCTCATTAACGAATCTGCAATTATAGCAGTGCCTCCGTCGTCTCTTCATGATCCTTTAAATCTCAATTTCGGCGGACCGGTTAAACCGGAACCGGTACGGGAGGATATTGGTATTAATAATAATTGTACGAGTAGTGGAACGACGTCGGAGAAGGATTTTGGGAACGAAGACGATTGGGTGCTGAATTTGGAACTCTCGGTTGGACCAGCTGCGACGAGTTATCGGTACGAGTCGACTCGGAAAGTGAGTGTTGACTCGGCTGAGTCGACTCGACGGTGGGGATCCGAGTTGTTTGGAGATCAGAGTGATGCGGTGTGTTTGTGTTGTCGGATTGGGTTGTTTCATAATGAGTCGTGTCGGAATTGTCGGATTTCTGATGTTAGAACCCATTAGAGAGTCCATAATTCTTTAGGAATCTTTTTATATTTATTTTAGCTAAATTATTTGTGTTTTTACATTTGTTATGTAAACGCATCAAGCAAGAAAAATAGGATAATTATTTTGATGGCAAAAGTCAATACTATTTTAAGATTATTCGCAAAATTACTATAAAAATTATTCGTAAATGTATATTGGATGTATTTAAGTATGTGGTGGATATTTACTGTGTTAAAATACTTTTTCAAATTAGGGCATGTTGTTGTACTTGCATATGCTAAAAACGGTAATTCTTATATATGTTATCATTTCGCTATAGCAAATTAATTAGTTTTAATACATTTTATTTTAATCTTGTTATATGATTCTTCATATGTTTTAAGAGGTTTTTTTTTTGTTTCACAACGATGAATGTTTTTTAATTAGTTATGTTTTCATTTTCTAGATTACCTATGCCAGTTAAATTTAGTTGAATATAAATTTTAATGAAATTATCAAATTCAAATGTCACATTTTGCATCGCAAATGGTTTCTTAAAACGTGTAATAAATTCAAACTATGCGAATTAAAAGTGCAGTAACAATATATCATTTCCATGTTATGAAGAAAATGAGCCAAATGCTTTATTTGTTACATGCTGCAGTCAAGAGTATTGCCATATAATACACTTCATCACATCTTAGGCAATAGATTATGCTGTAGATTTGCTTTTTCCATTTCTTAGGTAATCGATTATGGATGCTAAGTTATGGTCTCTTCCAGTATATTCATTGGTACGAGGACGACTCCTTTGTTCGCAAGGACTTCGACATTTATGTAGTACAATGAAAACATACATGTTCTTGATGGTCGTGATTTGTCTTTCGTCACAGGGCGAATGATATATCGTTAGCAAAAGTTAGGATACACTGACCATTGTGTTGGTTGCACTAGAAACAAAGGTTAGTAACATATTGGAAGAACTAAAGCAGAGCATATTTGTGGCGGTCTTCCGCAAGCAAATGACAGTGAAATACAACGGCTATTGGATTGTAGCGGAAGACGGAAATTTTCATAGAAATTTTTGCTATCTACAAAGTTTGCATCACAACATCACAGTAGTATATTGGTCAGACAGTATTACAAACAAAATTATGGGAATCGGATACTCCCACTAATGACTTGTTCAAACACTTCTTTAAAGTCCTAGCATTAATTAAATTAGATATTGACCAAGTCTTCAAGCAGATGATGTGCAGAGCAACTTTGATCCAGAAGCAAAACCATACCTAAATTTGGTTAGGTGTCGTCGCTTTTTGTATGTGCTTTTTTAGGTCTTGTCCTAATATTTTGCTGCTCACAATTATTTTTCTCAATTATATGATTTAACACTCTACAACACCCACTTACTTTAGGTATTTGAATCATGTGACTTTGGAGGAACTTAAAACACACAAAATCTCTCTGGAGACTTAAACAATGTCTGTTTGTACTCAATCATTTTCGCTATCTTTAATTATCAATTAAGTTGTAAGTAAGCGTTATTGTGATTTAGAAGTTAAATCTCTTTAATTCCCTTTTGTTTGTCTCATTCAAAAACCAAGAACGTTCAAAGTCAACGTGGCTAAGCTTTCACTTCGTCTCTTGTTTTGTTTTTTTATTTATTTGAACGACGAGTGTAAACATGATATGATAGCTAGAGATTGACAAAATAACTTTCTGGAGGGTCTTTCTTTAGAAGATAACTAAGATCTCGTTTACGTAATGGATACCAAAACACAAATGGATCCTTACTCAGCAATAATAAATTAAAAATCGAATTTTACACATTAAGCTTTTAGAAGAAGCACGTTATCGTTTTTTTTTCCTTTTCATTTGAGTTATTGTATAGTTGTTGTTATGATTATAAATTTATAACTAATATAATCGTCACCATTATCTTAAGCTTTTAGAGTGGACTGTGGACATCAGGTAACGTGCCAGCTCCAATCTGGTTCCAGCATGTGGTTTCCTTAAAACAACTCTTTTTTTTTTTAATTAAAAGAATGAAATATAATGAAATCGACGTTTAGGTTCTTTTAGGTAGAATCTCACCTAAAAGCTGGTTTAATAACAATATGTATGTGCGGTTTCGTTTTACAGATAAAATACCGAATCATCATGTGCATCTACAGACAAAATCTTATTTCATTTGAGCCATTTAATCCTTTTTGTTTATTACAGGTAAATCCTTTTTCATGCGTTGGTGGCCTTAAACTTTTTTGCTTTTGTTATACACAATTATAGCTTATAAGCAAAATATACATGATTTCAATTTATACGAAGTAAAAAAAAAAAAAAACGGGTATTTCAAAATACATGTTTAAATTAAGTATGATCATACAATATGATAATTATGTATAAATATTAATCAGTTTAATTATCTCATTCTTCTATGTAAGAAGGAAGCAACTTTTTTGTGGACCATTTTAACTATTTGTGCAAAAAGTTGTACGTTGCCGGTAGTAAATAATGATTCTCGGATTCAAAATTCAATAACTTATACGAAAGAATTATTTCTATTTTCTTAGAATTATAGAAAAATAAAATATTAATTATTCCAAACGAGGCCAAAGTCTCGAATATAAGCAGGTAAGATGGGCCGGGGTAGAAGATAAAAACAACATGTGAGATGTTGGGTGGTAGGTAACCGAATCTATGATCAATGAATAATGGAAAAAGGGATAAGACTGATAAATTATTTTATACAAGGAGAGAACTTAAATAAAAATGAGTGGTATATCAATGATCGTACGAATTATAGGAGAAAAGTGATGATGTTGCACATGTAGTTAGCTAGATTGAATCGAATGATCTTTTAGCCAGCCATGCACTAGTGTATCCTTATTTGTTTTGTTTTATATCAATCTATACGTAAACTTCTTACATTTATACGTCTAGTGTAAAAAATGTCATCCTTCTTTTGCATCTTTTTTTCCTTTGGTTACAAAATGTCATACGTTCTGATAGAATAGTTTGAAGGTTTCGGTTCAATGAACAATCTGTTAGGCGCAACTCAGCGATTGATAAGGCCACAAAACAAATTTGTCGAATTTTCTCAAAATCAAATTATTTATATATAGAAAATACTGGTATTAAATTTTGATATATATATTTTTAACTTCATTAGAATTAAGAACGAATAGAATAGTCACAATTTAAAACATCATATATTACATTCGGAACATAGAAATGATAATAAATGATTTATATATTGAACAGAACATAGAAATGTTTTTCCAAAACCAAAATTCCCTCGACAACCATTTAAACAGAACAAAATTTATATATTGTTTTTATGGCCGGTAAGTGTCAAGTAAAAAATAGTTATATCAATGAAATTGTTGGAGGACATTTGTTGAAACCGTGATGGATATATTTCATCAATATTATTTGTTTTTGTTGAGTTTGTTTTTTGTTTTTGATCAGAAGGATATTAATTTCGTCACTCTATATAGCTCAAAACTTTAATAAATAGAAAATTCATCGAATCACATATGTGTCATAGTAATAAATGTTCTTACATAAATGTTTCTGTAATGTCTCGAAAAAAAATTATGTACGTATATACTACACCAAACTCTTACATACTCTACCAGACTACCACTACCAGTATTTAATATTTTGTAAATCTACTAACTACTGATTTCGTTTCCCGATAATAAGAGTTGATGAACAAATTTCCTCTATTCTCGACCATTTTGTGATATATTATTTGATGGTTGTATTTTGACACTAATTGTAAAGGTAAAAAGTCAGAAACTAAACTCCATTTTACGCAAACTTATATTAAAAAATTATCGTATGATCTCATTTCATCAATTTTTAAGAAAATAACAGTCTAAAACCTATTATTTGTTTTGTTAAATAGTAGTGATTATGTGAAGCTACTTGTTCATTTGGATATGAAAGGTATCGGATATATGTTTTGGTATTGGATAAGTTGGGTCACGAGACTCGAGACTCTGCGAGTCAGGTAACTAAAAATAAATAAGGCGGGGGGCCATCACCTGACAAAACTTACCGATTTCATTGCATGGCTGAGAAGCTCTCTTCTTCATTCATATCCCAATTGGTCCCCTGCCTCCATGTTATTTTCAATTATTACATCCTTTTCTTTCATTTATTTGTCTGGCCCTCACATAACATATTCTTTTTATATATCTTAGATATTTTATATTTTGTCTGTTAAATGTTCTACTTCTTCAAAATACCTCCTAGGCCATACTCATCCTCTATCCATTTAGGTTTATAATAAGGATGGATAAGCAGAGAAAAATGTATAAAATTATCTATACATCATTTTGTTTAAAAACTCTTTAACCCAAATCGTCCCAATACAACTTGATATTTCCCCATTAAGAAGGTTTTAAAACAACATTTTAAGTATTCATATGATTGTAGATAAAAGCCCATTGGGTTGGTAATAAATCTAAAGCTAGGCCCAAAAACAAATCCGCCTAATTACTTAAATCCCAAAACCTTAACACTTAACACGATAATGGCAATTCATAATCATATTCTGATTACATAATTCAAATCATTATCGTACCACATAGAGTTTGATTGGTAAAACTTATATTAGTGATGTAGCTAGACATAACATAAGCATGAAAGTAGTAGAGCTGTGAGCTATTTTATATTAATCTGATATATGTGATTGGTATAGCTTTAAGCATTTAGACATAAATTTACAAAACTAAACATGTTTATACACGCGACTTTTATTGTTGTATTAAATTATGAAGTTAAAACTGTGATTTTACAATCTTTAAAGCTTTATGCTTAGGAAAAATTCCTTTTAAAAGCATTGGGCTATCGAGCCTTTAGAATTCTTTATGTTCTGTTTTATGCTCATCTAATAAAACATACTTTATTTTAAAAAACATTATGCCTGATCTACCATTAAAATTATCGTTAGCAGTAGCTAAAGTAAACCCAAAGTACGCTAAATTCACTCTCCTGCTTCGTCTTCCTCTGCATCTAACCCGAACGTCAACAAACAAAAAAACCCTAAGTTTTTATTTTATTACATTTTCATCTTCTTGCCTCAATCACAAGTCACAACTATCTTAAAAAAATTAGGGTTTTATCTTATCCATTTCTCATTTCTTCTGAGTTTTGAGGAAAATGCTCCCTAGGGACGAAGATGATCAATTCTTCTTTTCTTCCCAGAGGGTTTAACAGCTCCGGCCAAAACCCTATCATCATCGTCTCCCTGCAATTTCTATACCTCGCAGATGGCTACAACTTCTTTCTCTACGCCTAGTGCTGCATTCTCGGCGCCGTCGGTTCGATTCTCAACTTGCCGATGCTCAATTGAAGACACTGGAACTCGAGCTTGGGTCAGACGAACCAAAACAAGGTCCAATTGGTTCTATTCGAGCTCCCATGACAGGCTCACTACGGCGGTGGCAGCGACGAGAACGAATCGGAGTTCTAACGGCGGTGGTGGAGCATTGGTTTGTAATCCAGATTTGTTGAAAATTCCAGGAGTTGGTCCAAGGAATCAGAGAAAGCTCGTTGAAAATGGAATCCAAGGTGTTGCAGAGCTCAAGCAATTATACAAAGATAAGGCATGTATGTATTCAAATTTGAAAGCTTTATGCTAAAATTGAATATTACAATGACTGTAATTTTCATTTGACTATCTCAGTTTTGGGAAGCTAGTCAGAAAATGGTTGAGTATCTTCAAAGCTCTGTTGGGATTAAACATCGAAACCACGCCGAGAGCATAACAACGTTCATAAAACAAAGCGTGGACGACGAAGAACTCAAGGATTCTTCTGAGACAAAGCCAAATGCTAAGAAACGTTTGACTTTCTGTGTTGAAGGGAACATTAGTGTTGGGAAGACGACGTTTCTACAGAGAATAGCTAATGAAACTATTGAGCTTCGTGACCTCGTTGAGATTGTTCCTGAACCTATTGATAAATGGCAGGATGTTGGACCTGATCATTTTAACATCTTAGATGCTTTCTATGCTGAGCCGGAGAGGTATGCTTATACTTTCCAGAACTATGTGTTTGTCACTCGGCTGATGCAGGAGAAAGAATCATCCTCTGGGATCAAACCTCTTCGTTTGATGGAGCGTTCTGTGTTTAGTGACCGAATGGTAATTCTTCTTGGATATTAGAGACATCTTTAGGAGAATGATTAGGAAAGTGATTGTTTTTTCTATTGATATTAGGTGTTTGTACGAGCTGTTCATGAAGCGAAGTGGATGAATGAGATGGAAATAAGCATATATGATTCTTGGTTCGATCCTGTGGTTTCTTGTTTACCAGGACTTGTTCCTGATGGGTTTATCTACTTGAGGGCGAGTCCTGACACTTGTCACAAGCGGATGATGTTAAGAAAACGAGAGGAAGAAGGTGGAGTTTCGTTAAAGTACCTCCAGGATCTTCATGAGAAGCATGAGAGCTGGCTTCTTCCATTTGAGAGCGGGAACCATGGTACATTGTCTGTTAGTAAACCGCCTGTTCAAATGGACAACGCACTTCATCCTGATATAAGGGATCGCGTGTTTTACTTGGAAGGAAATCATATGCATTCTAGCATCCAGAAGGTAAATTAAGTCTCTGGTGCTTAGACTGGTTCATGGATTCTGAAGATAATATTTGCTTAGACTGGTTGGTTGATCTCACAGGTTCCTGCATTGGTACTTGACTGTGAACCCAATATCGACTTTAGCAGAGACATTGAAGCAAAGAGACAGTGAGTTCTCAATTGCGTTTACTCAAACTAACACTTCAAAGTTTCCAAAATTCCTTACTCAAACAGCTTTCTCTTAAATGTTTTTTACAAAAAGGTATGCACGCCAGGTTGCAGAGTTCTTTGAATTTGTGAAACAGAAGCAAGAAACATCACCAGGAAAAGGCAATGAAGGCGACTCAAGCCCACAGCAGGTGTTGATACCACACAATGGAGGTCTTTGGATACCATCAGATGGTAATCATTTCCCGGGAGCTGCCCTACAGTCTTTAGATTTAAGAAAGGCGATGTCGCTCATGACTAGATCACTGTACTCATGATTTTCGTTTTCCCCCACCATTCGCTGATCCTGATTTTGCTCTGCTTAAGGATCCCTGGAGATAGATTTATGAATGTCAGTAGGTAATCTATCTATCATCAGGCAAATTTTTGTTGTTTAGAAACATCATCATCTATGAAGCTTGTGATAAATCTGGTGCTGCATTTGTCCTCTTCAGATGTAAAAACAAAGGCTCGTTTTATAGTTGTGCTGTCTTCTTGTGATGCTGTTAAATTTGCTGCAAGTGATTTGCTCTTACCGATAATCCCCAAATACTGGCTTCTCATCTCTTTTGTTCATCTGTAGTGTTTCCTGCAAAGTTAACAAACTAGTGATCATTTTTTTGGGTAGGTTCGGTTCTTCGGTTCTGGATATTTTGCCCAGCCCTACTTGCAAGTTTGTTGTTACACTTGTGGAAAAACATAAAAATTAAACAATCTATGTGATGAGATCTTTATTTGAACTCATTATTCTTCGGTTCCTAAAAAGTTTATAAACATTATCACTTATTATTCTACAAACTATATTGGCCGAAAATATGTCCCACTACCATATTAAGTAAACCCTTAATTTTACTAAATCAGTACTACAGAGTGATTATTGTAAATAGAAAAATATGTGATAAAAAAGCTCCTCTACAAAAAGGTTATTACTTGTCAAAATTATCATATCCCACTAGGCCACTAGAAGGAAAAATCGATAATACAAATATCGTGAACTTGTAAAACAAAAATGTAGAAACTAAAAAATTTTAGCCGTATTATCTCAAAGTATTGACAACAAATTAGCAAGTCCAAGAATAAGATCTTTTAATGACAGGTCTGGTCTGTTTATCTTCTTCCAATGAGATCATTCCAAGATGAGAAGGATCTTCCAACAACATCTTGGCGACCAAGTAACCGGCGATGGACCATGTCTGAAACTTCCTTGCCTGTTTTCCGATGAACCTTCCCGATTTGCCATCGTAGTACTCCGGCCAACCGTCCTTCAACAGCCGTGCCTCCGCCAGGTCTATGGCCCGCCTCGCTATCTGTGGCCGTCCCGTCTTTATGCACGCAGCAGTTAATAGCCATAACAACACTGCTTTTTGCCGCCGCCGGAGAATATTAATCCGACACAAGAAAAGAAAAGAACAATGATTATCCGTACATAAAGTTATAGTAATCAATTAAATAGAGAATATATTTGTGCCAAACACTTTATAGTACAAGTAGGAATTTTGACTAATGAAAACACTTTCCGTAAAGAAGATTTATGCATTTTTTTTGTCTACAATGATTTTGTTTCCAACTTTAAATAGATGCACAGTCCTTTTCTATAGACCCCAAAAAGATTTTTATTTTATTTTAAAAAGATGTAAAATAATTATTTTATCACTATCAAAAATTGGTTTAGTTAAAACATATAATTTCAAGAAAGCAAAAAAGAAGAGAAAATTCACCTGGCCAAGAACCTCCGTTATGGTAACTCCAACGAGTATTCTTAGGGTCACAACCAGTAACAATCCTCCACTCATGGCTCTCGATCGCCGGATGACAAATCTTAACCGGCATCTCTCCGACCAGCTCCTCCCACCGTTCCTCGATCAAGTCCATGATTGCAGCCGACTGCTCAGGCGTGGCTAAAGAAGCAAGGATCGCTACACAGTTGCCAAGAGCGAACCATCTGAAATCCATACGAGCAGGACTTACGTTTCCTATGAAGTAACCGCCACGGAGAGGCATGAAATCGAAGACCCACTCAGGGATCGAGTCAGGGATGACGTTGAACTTGTTGACCGCTGTGTGAGAGTACTCCTCTGTTTTGTAACGATAAATGTCGTTGAGCTGCTGAAAATCGAGCCAGAAATAGCTTCTCATGTGGAAGCTAAGTGCGTGTAGCCTCTTCACTATCCTCTCCATGAACTCTTTCCCTTCCGTGTCGTGTTTTAGCATCGACATTGCTGACCGAAGAGCCATGAAGAATAGAGCTTGGATCTCTATTGGATACCCGTAAACCCCCTACGCAAGATTCAGTTCGTTAAAACACTAATTTGTAAACTAAACCGAACCTAAGCTTGTCTAGAGAGACCTATTTTTTTACTAATCTTTCAACCTTACTCATTCCTATAAAGAGAGAAGAAACAGAGAAATATTTATTACCATTCTTCGATCGACCATGGAGCAGCCATCAGCGCAAAGCAATGTCGGGAAAGTATCGAAACCTTCAGAGAGACAAAGAGAGAGAATGAGTCTCATTCCCTTTTGACATTCAGGTGTTTCAGCTAGTGAAATGTCTCCAGTGGACTTGGTGTAAGCTCTGAGGAGAATGATCCACCAAAAACCTGAGTCAACCGGAGCCACTCTTCCAATGGCGCTCTCTCCAAAGTCAGCAATGACAGTATCGGTTTTCTTGATCGGGTCGTGAAGGATCTTGAAGCTAGCAGGCATCGCGCCTTCGCCAAGCTTGAACCTGTCGATCCTTTTCTCTCTTCCTTGGATTTGAATTGTCTTCAGGAGGAAGTTCTTGACTATGTCTGGCTCTCCGTTCATGAGGAAAGCTAGTGCGCTTGGAACAAAGTCTCTTACGAACACCTTACCAACATTTTGAAAAAAACATAATTACAGAGTTATTAAACAAACAGAGCAAGGTTTAATTATGAAACACACAAACAATACCAAAAAAACCAAACCTGATCATAGTTCAAGACTTCCTCAGAAGCATGGTCATAAGCAGCAATAGTACCAACGGGTTGGCCACGAAAGTAAACCAATGATCGTCTCAAAGCATCCCAAGCCTCAGCAACCATAGGATGTGGCTCAAACGAGTTTCTAGCCGAAGATGCCGGAGTTTCCCATCCGGACCTGCCTCCGGGAGAATTAACGGTCTCGAAGATTCCCATTTCGCTGAACGACCTCTCATCGAACGATCTTTTCCGTTCAATATTTAGCCTCGGCCGGTCAAGTAATCGAGATATGTCATCTAGCTCGGATATAGAGCTTGAAGAGTTTACTCCTTCCATTTGTATAGATCTGGAATAAAGGATAACTATAAAATAATTAATTAAAACGTTTTTTTTTTCCTTTGGAAATGATGATTAAGGAACATTAACGTAAAATAATGTAACGGAAATATTAAGATGGGACTTATCTAGATAAAAGTAATTAACGTTAATAATCCTCATAAGTACTGTTCTTATGGATGTAACAATCAAAGCTGAGAAGGTAAGGATAAAAATAGAACGGACCTTAATTACGACGGAGAGATAATCTCCAAGCCGGTGTAAGAGATGTGTTAGAGAGAGAGAAAGAAGAAAAAAAGGAATACGTAAGGAAGAGAAGAATATATATAGAGGGATGATGAGAGACGACGACGAACGTGGAAAGTCTCTCGTTTTTTCTTCTCTCTCTCGTTGACTGTGGTAATGGTGGAGACAAAGAGAGAGAGAGAGAGATGAGATGAAGCTAGTGGCTTTGGTCGTAGCGAGAAGATGATTGGAGCGTGGTGTTCACGTGAAGTAAACGACATCGTTTTTTAAAGTCTGACATGTTTAATTTGGCTCAATATGTATTGATTGGGTCATTGGACTTTTCGCCGGTTCGATTGGCTTTTCTTGATTTTTGTTTCGTTTATTAACATTTTTTTTTAATAGTTTTCACTTTTCAGCTTTTAATACTATTGTGATAGGTTGACCAATTGGCATAGACACTGTCGGAGTTCAATATCTCACTTATCTATTCGGATTTTTTAGTATCGGGCGAGTTGCATGCCAGTTTGAATCTTTACTTGATTTATCAATGTTGATTGTATACAACAATGTAACGTGTGTATCGGACTATAACCTGTTTGGTAAAGAAGTATATGCGGAGAATAAACTTTGGTAGCGTTGAATTCGCGTTTTCCAAATTTAGGCAAGACAGTCTTTAGGAAACAAATATATGTTTTAAGGTGACATGTATAGATAAATGGTAATTTTTGTGGTAAAATCTAATTTGTTTCTGGAGTACTATATTTATATATATATTTATATATTTTGGTTATTTACACACATATCTAAAGTTGATGTAACTACAATTCTCAAACGGAAAACCAAAATAATATTTAACATTTGCAATCACGGTGTGAATTGCGTATATATCATCATAATAATTGCGTAAACTGAGATAGTTGATAGTACTTTTTCATTGCAAGTTGATAAATAACTATTTTATTAACAATATATAAAATTAGTTTATTTTAAAAGTAGATACTATCAAAGATAACGTGGATTTGGCAAACAAAAGAAAAAAAAACATTGTCAGTGGAGTTTGGCGGTGCATGCGGCTCACGTGGACGATGTAAAATACAATTTGTGTTATTGCTTTCAAGTCAGATCTTTATAGTTGATGGGAGCCGATCTAAACTGAAATTGACCATTTACATCTATGTGCAAAAGCTTAATTAACCTGATCTGTTTCGTAGTTAATTATATATATATATATATATATATAACAAGGACCCAAAATTCTTTAGTTAAAAAAAACGAAACAAAAATGATAAGCTGTGGAATTGTATACAACTGGAATGTGTTTTGTACTCTGTTACGTACGTGGTCATCAACGGGGGATAGTTCTATTTGGTACACAAGATCTAATGCATGCGTGTAAATCAGTCCAAAGACTTAAAGTTTCGTAGATTTCAAGTAAAGTCTTCAAAGGTTGATTAAAATAGTGTTATTATCTTAGTATATTTCCCATAATTGCCTATACATTATACATTTGCACTATATGAAAGAGACGTAAACATTTTCTATTATTGTCGAGACATTATGCAGCAATTTAAAAAAAAAAAATATACTTTATCATACTTATACCATCATCAAGTATATCTCGCAAGATACGGTCCAAATATTTGTGATAGAAGTGGAACATAAGAGTTTTTAAATTGTTTCATGTTTTGACAATATATGATCCCAATCATCGTTGAAAGAGTTGCAGAACTCTCCGTCTTTGTCTATCATTTATGCAAACCCGGACACTGCAAAGGCACATTCACGGTGATATCTATTCACCGCATGACAAATCCATGTCGTTATCTAGACAAATCCCACAAGAAGGAGCTGAAGCAATACCTTATTGGGCCTAATAATCGTTCTGCCTTATACGGATCCGACCTGGCCCATAAACTCCGCCGGTTCAGAACGCTACCGTAGATCGCGTTATCAGAAAAAAAAGGAAATTACAAAAGCCGACGATCTTAAAAAAAAAAGAATGAGACTGTCTCTTCCCATCAACACTCTCATAAATCTCCCAAAACCTCTGTTTCTAATTCCCCCTTCTACTCGTTACCGTAACCCTAATCGTTTCCTAACCTTCGCGATTCGTACTTCATCGCTTCATTGCGTTCCCGTGGTTTCGCCTCGTCTGTGTTGTTACTGGTTCTCGACAAAGGCGATGACGAATTTTGGAGGGGAGGATAAGGAATCGATTCCTTCAGTCGAATTGAAGGAGAATATTGAGCTCACTGAGAAAGAGCGGAAAATTTTCGACCGGCTTCTTAGTACTCTCCGTTATTGTAACCTTGACACGCAGCTTCGTGTCGCCGGTGGTTGGGTCCGTGATAAGGTAGTCTTCTTCACCTGGTTGGATTCAATAAGTTCTGGGGATTTTCGAATTTTCCGTTTCAGATTTTATAATCAAGTGTTGGGAAGTTTTGGCTGCGTTTGTGTTTATTAGCGGTTGAAGTTTCTGAAATGTAACTGTATGAATATTTGGTTGCACTATGAGGATTCCACTATATACTAACATCAGATTTGACATTTTTGTTATAGAATGAAGATTGATGTTTGCTTTATCTTTGTTTTCAGCTTCTAGGGAAAGAAAGTGATGATATTGACATAGCTATTGATAATATGTCGGGAAGTGAATTTCTTGATAAGTTCAAGGAGTATTTATCTTCTAGAGACGAAGAAGTACAAGGCGACACTATTATCGAAAGGTCTTGAAACTCTTCTAGGCTTGTGACTGCCAAGCTTTCCCTGCTGGGTTTAAGTCTAATACGCTATAGTTCTTTGATGTTAACTGGCTTATTTTGTTGGTGTTTTCAGGAACCCTGACCAATCCAAACACTTGGAGACAGCGAAGATGCGCATTTATGACCAATGGATAGATTTTGTGAACTTGAGAAGTGAAGAATACACAGAGAATAGTCGTATTCCTACAATGGTACTGCTCCTTATTCATTGTCTATATAATTTAAATGTATTTATCGGCTGTGAATGCATAACACAACCTATCCTGAATATCGAAACTATATTCGTTGTCCGGTGTTGTACTGGAAAGGACCTAAGTGGTTGTGCTGCTTATCTTAACTTTTTTATTTCTATGCTTTATTACAGAAATTTGGCACCGCAAAAGAGGATGCTTATCGTAGAGATTTAACCATAAATAGGTACACTCATCTTCGCCTTGAACTAGAAGTAGTATAACTATGATCTCCGTATCTCTGAATGCAAATTGGGACATTTTTATGATTTCTTAAATTTAACAGTTTATTCTACAACATCAACTCTGGCTCAGTAGAAGACCTTACAGAAAGAGGTTAGTGCCTTGTCTTGCCATTATTCATTCCCTTTGATGCTCAAAATAATAGTTTACAAGGAACTGATAATATTGCAGGCATCGATGACCTTAAGTCCGGAAAAATTGTTACACCCTTGCCTGCAAAAGCTACATTTCTGGATGATCCTTTGCGAGTTCTCCGGGCTATTCGCTTTGGTACTTGTGTTTTCTTTTCTTTTGTTTTCTTGTTTTTTTTTTTTTTTATTATACGTCATTACATTGCCCATCTCAAATCCTCCATTTTTAGCGTTTTGTCAGTCCTTCCTAATATACTGCCATAACAGGTGCAAGGTTTGGTTTTACTCTGGATGAAGAACTTAAAGAAGCTGCTTCAAGTGAGGAAGTAAGGGTAGCTCTTGGAGAAAAAATTAGCAGAGAGCGGATCGGGAATGAAGTATGTATTTGTACTTCCTGCTTGCTGAATATAGCTAATTTCTCTGGCGACCTCCATTTTTAGGGTTTATTGTTACACAACTTGATTCTTTGGTGCAGATTGATTTGATGATATCTGGGAATGGACCGGTTTCAGCGGTTACCTATCTTTTTGATCTGAAACTATTTACGGTTGTGTTTGCCCTTCCCTCTTCAGCTGAGCCTTCACCAACAGAGAATTGTGGCAGGTTCTATCTCATTTCTACTCGTAACACTCGATAACTTTGCAAATCTGGTCCTGTGACACTGCTATTCATATTTTGCATAACTCACTCAATGTCTGCTATTTTAGCCTCTCCCGAGCCTACTTGGAAGCTATGTGGAGCCTGCTTCAAACACCTGGGCTAGGAAACTTCAATGTGAGTCATTATTCTGGCGCATTCGCTTCCTGTTTAACTGCTGCAGATGGAGTTCCTTATTTTTATATATTCAATTAGATTTTGATTGGTGTCTTATCATTTTAGGGTGAACAAAGACGGCTTGCTCTGTATGCTGCTCTGTTTCTCCCCTTTAGGAAAACCGTTTACAAAGACAATAAGGGCAAACCGGTACGCACTCCCTTATTTATTTTGTCATCTTTTCTTGGGTCAAATAGATCTGAGTTTGGTTGTTTAACCGAACTAACTTTGAGCCCGTCTTTCAGATTCCTGTTGTCAACCACATCTTCAAATTCTCCATGAAGCGGAAGACCAGTGACGCTGAAACAGTGAGTTCTGATTATTAATGTGCAATAACTTAGGCCTTAATTGCAGTAACTATAGGGCGATACTTGTGTTGTTTTCTTTGGTAATAACAGAAAAAACCAATTAACTTTGTACTATCAGAGCCTTCACCTGTGACATTAGATTATAGGTTTGATTCAATAGCAGGTTACCTCGTTTTACCATACTTTTTTAACAGATTCATCACTATTATGGTAATGAATTCCATCTTCTCTAGGTTATGAATATACATCAGACCACAGAGAAATTTCTACCGTTGATTCATCCGCTTGAGGCGAAGACCGATGTAGAACTGGACAACCTTGATTGGGCCACTTATATTCTTGAGCATTGGAAGTCCATCTCCCTCAATGATCCAGAGGTCCCAGTAACTTCGAAAATAAGAGTACTCACAGGTTCTCCTCTATAGCCTTTTGTAGTATTGTATTACTCCCACCTTTAAAGCTTAAGAAGATAAAAAAATCACTAATATATATTAGTAAGTCGGTGTCATTGATAATTTTTTAAACGATGAGTATTATAGCACTTGTGTTATAATGAACATATTACATCTTACCATATGTATATAACTAAAATGTTTTGTGTTATAACTATTTCAGGGTTTCTACTTAGGGATATTAAAGGCTTCTGGCGTGTTGCTCTCTTAACATCTTTGTTGTTGTCTGCTACGACTGACGATCAAGAAATTGGGCACCTGGACTTCCAACTGGAAAAGATGCGAGAAACTTATCTAACAGTTGAGGCAACCATTCATGAACTAGGTAAGCGTTAGAATATTTGATAAATGGTAGCAAATAAGATAGATATTTTTAAGAGGAGGTAGAAGAAGTTAGGCTGTGACTAGTTACCAAGGCTCCCCCAGGTTTTTGTGATTACCAGACTTACACTAGTAGAACTTAGAACATGAGAAGCTGATTTTATAATTCCTGTTTTTGGGCAATCTTTCTGACTTTGAAAAGCGATGAACAAGTAAGGTGGAAGATAAAATCATCTTTAGAAAGTTCATTATTGTATCATTAGAACTGCATCTGTCACTGTGCCAACCATTCCACATACGTAACAGTGTTTCTTTCTTAACATAACAGGTCTTGATAACGTCTGGGATGTAAAGCCTCTGGTGAATGGCAGGGAGATTATGCAAATTGCAGAGCTGAAGGGAGGATACCTCATCCGTGAATGGGTAAGGCTTCCTCTCTTTTCATTGATTTCCCAATCCTCAATCTCTCAGAATTCGGAACATTTTCTCGTCCTTGATCCCTGTCATGGAACCTTAAAAGAAAAAAATGCATTCTCCATATGTTCGATTAGATGTTGGAGTTGTGCTCAGTAGAATTGAACTTGTAGATCTAGTCTCTTGCATGCCTCTGTTTCTGTTTCTTAGATCACTATATTATCTGAGGCTAGTCTTGAGCTGTGACTAATCCTGCAAAACCATGCAAATCACCTTCCTGAAACATATTATATCCTGCTTTCCAAATGTGGCTTTATGAATCTGTTAGTTGTAATTCTAGGCAAACTCAGCCTTAATGCTTTTAACTAAATACTAGCTCCGAAAGTTGTGACATCAATGTAATCTCTTAGTGTTGAATCATTGATCCTGTCTTGCTTGTCTCTTTTATATAATGCCAATTGCTCTATTTTGCAGCAACAGAAACTGCTCACATGGCAGCTCTCTTACCCCAATGGCACCGCAGAGGAATGCAAGGATTGGATGAGAGAAATAAAAGCAAAACGACAAAGGACAGAGTGACTTCAGAATCTTGTAGCTAGGTGTGCTGTGTAGTCTTATTAAAACTCACTAACATTGTAGATTAGTCAAAACTCATATATCTCAAAATTTTGGCAAATTCTTTATCAACCCATAGGCTCATATCCCTAGCAGTTGAGCTGCGTTTCTGATGTAACAAAACAGATTCGAGCAAAAAAATTTGAAAGAATGAAAACCAACATGAATAAAGGTGTATACATATGAAGTCATCTGATGGTGTATTCTTGACCTCAAAAAGCAGAAGAATCCTACATGAACCAAAGCGGACTGGACCGCACCTAGATAGACAGATTCTTCTATGGTCTGTTGCAAGCTCGGTCTAACAGTCTGAAAGCGAGTGTGCAGAGGCGAAAGGAGAGAATGTATTTGCTGTATAATTGCAAAGCAGATGATTTGTCGAACTGACTAATCCAGGAGATGCATTGCTTGGGTATGGCCGGTATGGTGACTTGTCGATAGTGTTGAGGGGTGACATGGTCGAATAACTCAGTGAATGGAAAGACTCCATACAGATGTATGATCTCTGTGATGATGACTGCAATGGTGAGGCTTGTCGCCTGAGATTCTCAGAGATACGGCTGACATTTATTGGGGAAGACCAACTGCGATGAGAGGAAAACCTGACATATTGTTGAATGTAGGACGAGCTCACTTGCGCTGGACAGAAATAAACTGATGATCCCAAAGGAGGAGGGTCTATACACACTACAGATGATGTTGCAATTGAAGAGCTGAGCATTGGTGTGCTCTCTGTAGCTGGTGGCTCATCTGTGCTCCTTCTCGCATCCCGTTTACACACTGGACAAAACGATCTCCATGATATAAGCCACGAATCTACGCAAGCGATATGAAACTCTGAAAAAACACCAAAAGAATTATAGAATCAGAAGCTTTGTTGTTAAAGCTGAGATAGGGTTAATTCTCGTATATACTCAACTATGGCCGCAAGGTAAGACCCTGAGCTTGTCCCCAACATTGTAGTCTTCGAGGCAGATAGCGCAAGAGGAACCAGTCGTGGTGTCTTCTTTGGCACAAGTGAATGTAACACTTAGCATTGCTTTCACCTTTCCAAGGCTCATCCCACGGAACTGAGACGTAAAGTTGCTATGTGTTATGTAATGTCTACAGACGAAGACACAAACGACCATAACACCAAACATAGCCAGCGACAAGATCAATGCTATTATAGCGTACAACGACCACACCGAGTCCTCTGAACTAGGAACCAACATGACTTCCGTTTCCGCCAAGCCAGCGTACTTCTTGAGAGTTTCTCCGGCTGCTTTCATTACAAAAACCGCTTGAATCTGTATACCGTCCGAGTCTCCCCCCACTAAAAAAAAAAGAATCCCAAAATCAAGATTTATAGCATCAACTTAAGATTAGAGACGACATGTATAGCATAGACAGAGAGGCATGAGTTTACTTGCGAACAAGAAGTTGCGGTCCACATTGTCATAGATAATGGCAGCCTTAAAATCGTTTCTCTGCGCGTTTCTGACTTTGTACTCAAAACTGCAGCCTCCTCTTCTGATCAACACAAATGGGGAAGTACCATTAGGACTCTGCTCCGGTTTATTGCTCAAGTTTCGACAACCGTCGAGAGGCTCAGCCACGTAAACCACTCCGGTTTCCACCGTATTCACTGATGGAGCTGAAACATGGAACTTTCATCAGGATCAGCAATTTAACTAGTATAAATATTACCCTACTCACTGAAAACATATACAAAATTTCCAAACCCTTGTGTTCAAAGCAACGTATGAATCTTTATACTACTAAAGGGACAAATTTGATAATAGAAGTGGTGACAAAGTTATGGAAATGAAAAACACGTAACTGCAAGAAAATATAAACGAAGTATCGAGAGAGAAACTTACAGAAATCAGCTTCCATGTCGACAAAAGAGCGATTGGTGTTGGAAACCATCAAAATAACTTGGCCTGCTTCTACACATGAACCAATTAAAAGGTGTAATGTAATGAGTAGCAGAGCAACAAGAATCATCGTCTCTTTGTTCACAAATCCAAACAATAACATCCTCGATTTGAGGGGTTATTGGATTAAATAACTATTTTCGTTATGACATATATAACCATAATCTTATGATCGTCAATCAATATTCAACATTCAATATTTTAGTGAAATCATAACTTTTTCAATGATTTTTAAATGTGAATTAAAATTTGGCAATATTCAATTAATGATTTTATAAACATGTTGATTGTAAGAAGACTTTGTGAAAACTTTTATAGTAAAATTATATGAAAATACCATTTTATATAAGTATATATTATTTTGTTGACAACTAATATAAGTATATAATTAATATTTTAACATTTCTATCAAAAGCTGAGATATTTTATAATAAAAAATTTATATATATGAGAATGATTTAAGAATTTACATGTATAAACCAAAAAACAAACCATCTTCATTTATATCAAAAATATAAATATAGACCATAATTTTTTTATTTAACAATAACATCCACTATTACCAGGTTTTAATCAAGATGGTGATACAAAGATATAAAGTATAAACCATATTTTTTAGTCTCAACTTAGATTCTCAGATTTCAAAATATGAAACTGGGTATTAAAATATAAATAAATAAAAAAAAATCAAAAATTATTATAATTCGAATTAAAAGGGTTATGATTATGGAGCCGAGAGAAACAAGAGGAAAATATGTGTATTATGGATCTTAAAATGTGTTGTTAACATCCTCTTCTACCGTACAAATCGCAAAAATAAATATTCTATTTATACTTTCACCTAAAAGAACCTGAAAAAACTGGATTTCTAACTTACAATCCAAATCTGCGGAACAAAATAAAAATCAGCGGTGTTGATCGTAAACAGAAAACAAAACACATTCTTATTAGCACTTGGTAGTTGGTATAATGAATGTGCTTTGTATTTTTAGATTAAAACACACACACACACACCAAAATATTGAGAAAAAAAAACAATGAATCTAACATTTAATAAATCAACTTTTCGAAAAGTTCGTTTGAAAAAATGAAAATGGCAACTGTAAGACTAATGATATTAGTGATGTGATCTGATGAAAAATTGGATTGAAATTTTCACTTTCATGAATATGATCTCTATAATAAAGTTCATAAGCAATGTAAAATGTTTTATAAATATATACTTCTAATTAATACAAATTTTCAAAAATTCATACATATCAATGCATCATTTTTGTGATTAGCAATTTTTTATAAACCATTAGTTTTTAATTATTTATTGTAGTTTACAATTTATCATCATTAAACTAATATAACGTACATAAAAACTTTATAAAAAACTATCTTTTTGAAACAAGTTTTTTCTTATATAATTTGATTAATTAGGAACAGAGGGAGTGTATACTGTATATGTTAAACGTTTGAATTGTAAAGCACGGTATTTATTACTATGGGTCCTCCAAAAACAATTTAATGTTACTGTGTATCAATATTCACATGAGGAAATTCGAAGGGTGAATATCAATAAATTAGAATCCCATCATTTGTAAATATTGTCTGTCGTTGGCAATGAAAGTTCTCAGTTATGTACTCCCATCACTTCCATTATTCATTTAAATATCATTTCATATGACCGACTTTATATAAAAATAAAAAATTGAAATTGCAGTAGTTCGCTTTAGTTAAGAAATAATAATCGAGAATATATACCTTTATGTTGTCTTTTTGAGATTAGAACCCTACTATAAGAAAAAATCATAAAATTTGCTTTCCTTAATTAAAAAAGAGTGAAACAGTATAATTGACTGACATGAATGACCCACAACAAAAGCCGATTGTTCCGAAACATGTTCAAACAGTATAATCCCGTATTAACTTTATGATCATCCAAGTACTCTATAGTCTATATATATATATACTACTAATTATGATTTTAACTGAAGTCTTTGTGCAGATGATCGTATTTCTTCCTAAATGGTTACTGATAAAAGTGCATTGACTCTCACTAAAAATCGTTGGTGTATTAACCAACTTATCCATTCGGGTCTAATAATTTGCTGATTTTCACATCTATTAATTTTTCTCACAATTTGAATATAATCTTATACTAGTTAGGGTTAAGGATACAAATGATCATTGAAGTTTCGTATAAATACGTAGTAGTTGTATTTATAGCTTACCTAAGCACTCACATATGATCTGACTAGATAACACAGAAACACATACATACGTTTTCGTTTGTTTGGAACACATACATACGTGATATCAAAGTCTTTATAAGAATTAGGAAATATCCAAAGATATCACACATACATATTACATGTAATCACCTAATATGACACTGTATAACAATAAAGTAACTGGTTACATGTAGCTTTCAGAATTTTCGTCGGTGTTCAAACCCAAATGGTAAAAACTATACATGATTACATTAATATGTCACGCTCAGAAAAAAAAGAAATGCATGGAGCAATACTATACATAAATACATTACTAGTTAGAAATGAAAGAAAAAAAAAAAGAAAACAGATTTTAGAAAATGTAGCGCAATAATACTCATTTATATATACTAATAAAAGAAAACAAAATATTTATTTACGTAAGTTTGTATAATTTCTTTATAATCTTATATATTTAGTACGTAACGATCGACGAAGGTGATAAATCATTGGCGACTACGACGACGAGTGCTGAGAAGAAGATGATCGTAGGAACCAACTCGGTCGGTGGTGGACCTCGGGAGATAAACAATGGATTCAGAAACTGCACAAGCTCTTCTACAAGAACCGTAAAGATTCAGTAACCCGATGCTACTACTCTTCCTCAAGACCTTCTTTGATTCACCGCCAGTATGTTCTCCGCCTGCGGTGGCGCCTTTGGAACACTCTACCAACGCCGCTGTGAAGGGATCTCTCATGGCTGCAGGGGACGTGTTCTTCTTACGTATGGTGTTGGAGCTATGGTTACTTCGGTGAGGAGGGAGAGGCAAGAGGTTGTTTAACGATTCGTCTTTCCGGTGATATGGGAACTCTTTAGGTTCTCCGGGAAGTATTTCCCATGAAAATGGGACGCCAAGGGGATGGAGAGGAGTTGCCGGAGAGTTGCCGGAGAATAGGAGAGAATTGGAGGAGGAGGAAGAGAGTGATCTCCGGGAAGAAATGTTAACCGTAGAGGAAAATTTGACCGAGTTGGATCGTCTAGGTACAATTTGGGTCCTCGAGGAAGTATCCATTGAGAAGAACGTTTTGTTCTCTTGGACTAGAGTTCTTGTTAATGTTAATATAAGAATTAAAATGGTTGCATAAAAACATTAAAATTCATTTTTTTTTATAAAACAGGGGAAAAAAACTCCATATAATCAAAATCTTAAAGGAATTGACGAAGTATATTATAAATAAAATCTTAAATCTAGATGGGCCTCATGGAGGATGCTAGTTATTGGATCTGACCCATTTCAAGGAAAATAATATTTTCATAGGTTATAAGCCCTTTAATCAACAACTATCATTAATTTGATGTGTCCTCCTTTCTCCCTCACCATTAATGTATTCATGGCAATTTGCACGATGTGTTTTGTCTTTATACAAATATTTTTGCTCTTCTTTTAGTTTTTTTTTTCCCTGCAATTATTAGGAACAAATAACAAAACAAAAACGAGATTACGTTTGCGTTTTTTGTTTTCATACTATAAAATCTTTTACCTTTAAAATACCAACACAAACCCCAAGAAATCATCTAAGTAGTATAAAACAGAAGAAGAATAACATTGCTAATGTACTTAAACGCCACACACGGCGTCTGCGTTTTCTTCATCTATCTCTCTCAGTCTCTCTATGTCTGAACTAAGAGACAGCTGTAAACACTCCATGACAAAGAAATCATTAAGACGTTAACTTCCAAATTAGAGTACTTAATATGCAGGTTGCAGATTTAAGTACGTTTGTCGGCAAATCAGTGAAGTCACACACATTACGTATTGAAATACATTATAATTACATCCATCTCATATATTTTACTGTAAATTTACTCTCATTTTTACGTAACAAATTGATTTAGAATTTAGTGAACTAGGTTTGAATTTTCTTCCTCTTCCACACACACTACAATTATATATCGTCCAAAAAAGGGGAACCAATAAAACTGTTGCGTCAAACTCCAACACTTTACAGCAAAACACAATCCATAATCTGTGATTTATCCAAACAAAAACCTGTGATTATGTTTTGTCCAGCTATGAAAGTCCATGCATGTGATCTCTATCCAACAGGAGTTTTTTTTCAGAAAATAAAAAAAGAGGAAAAAATATCTGAAATTTATCTATATAAAGAATCATTCACAGCTTGTATTTTCACACACTACTTCAAAACCTCTAACAACACTGACCAAGAAAGATGAAGAAGATGAATGTGGTGGCTTTTGTGATGATCATTTCTTATCTTCTGCTTTCTCAGGTAAATTGTTCAAACCATTTTCAAGATTAGCATCTCTCTGTTTTGGACAAACCAAATTAAAACAATGAAAATTCTCTCTGCTCTTCACAGGCACTTGCAGAGTTATCTTCATCCAGCAACGCTGCTAAAACATCCTCTGCTTCTCAGGTAGTGAAGCATATTAAACAGACTTTTCAAAGAGTTATAACTTAGTAAATTTCGGCTTCTTTTGTGCTAATAGATTCAGACGAACGACGAGAACCAAACGGCAGCGTTTAAGAGAACACACCATCGTCCACGCTTCAGTTAGTCTGATCTTTTAACACTTTCATCCTCTGTTTTCAGTTTTTTGTTTAAAGTGATCCACAACATCTGATTTGATGATCCAATTTTATAGATTGTGGGTATGCATGCGCAAGGAGATGCAGAGAGACGTCGAGGAAGAAAGTGTGTTACAGAGCTTGTGGAAGTTGTTGTGCTAAGTGTCAGTGTGTGCCGCCGGGAACCTCTGGAAACACAGCAGCATGTCCTTGCTACGCCAATCTCCGTACACATGGCAATAAACTCAAGTGTCCTTAAGACTTCAAAACTCTATATATATGCTCTCATCTTCTGATTATGTTTCTTCTTTTGTTATCGCATGTGTGAGCTTATTACATTATTCAACTAAAACATTTGTATCCATTCTGAATAAAAAGATGAGTGATTTTATTGGTTACCAAGTTTTAGACGTGTGGTTAAAATACTTCTTTTTGCCGTTATGGAGAAGGTTGTTTAGTTAAACTTACAGTATTATGAGTCTAATAGAAATGGGTTTATAGAAGTTGAAGCCATGAGAGTATATGTGCAACAAGATGTATATCAATGCATATACTATATAGTTTAATTTGGGCATTCCATTTCCACTAACACAAAAACAAAACAACAAACACAGCAGGTTCCATTTTCTTATTAACATAAAATCTCCTTACATATTACCAAACCAGAAAGAAAAAAACAAGAGCGAGAGACCAACGGCTCTTGGTTCGAGTTCACTGTCACCGTTTCTTAGACTTAACCGCCACAACGTCTTTATAGAGCTTCACGCGATCCTTTAACGCATCTCGCCGAGGCCGAGCCACCTTATTGTTCGGATCAAACAACAAAACCTCTTCAAACGCTTTCAATGCCAAAGGCAACTCCTTTTTTTTCTCATAAGCATCCCCAAGGTTGTTCCAAGCCGTTACATAACCTGGCTGCAGCTTTACCGCCATTTCAAACTGAGCGATTCCTTTGTCGAGTTTATCTTCTCGGACATAACTCACTCCAAGAGCGTTATAGACCTGTCTCGAGAATTGTATTAACAGTGTCAATTGGCTTTTTTACTTGATGGATATGGTATGTGTGTTAAAAAACTACATTACCTGGGCAAGATCTTGATCATCACCGTCCCATTTCTGGATGGCTTGTTGCAAAAACTTGTTGGCTGCAGGATAAAATTTCCTCCGCAGCATCACTGCACCGAGCTCGAAGAGCTCTGTTGCACTTGCATCGCCACTCCTCACTTGCTCCTTCAGATTATTAGAACCATAGTATCCAGATTTTATCAAATTAACAAAAAAAAGTTGAGCAAGCATGGCTACTCGAATCAGTCTAATGTTCAAAATATCCGGATTTATCAGGTTTCCATATCGAAATCCAATCAAATATCTGGATTCCCGTGAATAGCATTAGAAAATTAAGAGACAGACAATGATACGAGAGACATCAATATTACTTCTTCAATTCTATTCTTCCCTCTCTGGACTCTTTCATCTCAGTTACTTATCCTACAGTTTTCTACCACAAGTTTCTACTTGGATCACATTGTCTGATAAATAATTGTGAATGCAATACCTGCAATTCTTTAGCGGAGAGGTCAAGTTCTCTACGCACAAGTACTTGACGGATCACATAAAAAGTACCAACTCCAAGCAACCCTAGTAGTAACAGCAAGTAAGAAAGCTGAATACTAAGTTCAAATAACTCCCCAACTTCGTAAATCGGTTCGGGCTTTATGATTTCTGCTGCTGCTGCCAACTGTGGGTGAGCAGAAATCATCAACATGCTCTGCCCCAGCAGAAAGGTGGATCCTTTGATTGGTAGCTTCTTCAAGGAAGCTTTGTTTAAAGCTGGTAAACCTCTAACAGAAATTTCTGCAGACATCATTTAAAAAGTAGAGATACCCATATGGTGAGAACACAAAGAAATCTGAATCCATCAAGTCTGGTGAATCACATCTATAATTCAATAGTATACATATCAAAAATCAAAAATTCTGAAAATAGTTTCCGATGCCAATGGATTTAAGACTATTTAAGAGATACAAATCCTGAACTTTTGCAAATTTCCCATTGCTACAAAGTAAATGTGGCACAAGAACATTTAAATGTATAGAAAAGTATGAAACTTCAAGCAGGGAAGAAGAAGTGAAGTACCATGAAAAGATCGAATGGCCAAAGTCCTTCCATGTATCTGCCTTCATCCACAAGTTCAAAAACATGGAGGAAGATTAGCAAGTTCCTGAACAAGTCTCATCATCCCACCACAAGAGAAACGTAGAAAGTGAAATATGTAAAGCCAACAAAATTCTCCAATAGAAATGGTAAATTTTGATTCTGTTCTTATTCAGATTCCACATAATATTTTGTGGTTCGACTGTTTCACATACCAATGGAGTCTTAAGAACAATCACGAATCAAAATCCATAAACTGAGATTAGCAACTATGGCTGATGCGAAAGAGAGCAACGTGGAGTGTTTACCTGAAGAGAAATCTTCTTGGTTGACCCAGAAGAAGGGAGAATCTGAGAATGGTGAAGATAGAGACGGTGAATTGGAGGAGAAGATGAAGATAGTGTATGGAGAAGCATGTTCGATTCGATCATAAGGGTCACTGTACTTTTTTTCCGATGAGATGATAAAATCCCAAAAGTCTGAAATCAAAATCGTGCTGTGAGAGGAGAGTGTTGTGTGTGCTCAAGAGATAAAAGAAGAAAGCTAGTAGGAAGAAGAAGATAAGGCCCACGTTGCTCTCATAATTTCCGGTTTACTCAACCCGGTTTAAATCTACATTTATTTTATCATTCGGTTATCTATTGATAAAGCACTTAGAGCATTTTTAACGGCAGTATTTAAATAGTTATCTAAACAATTAAATACAGTAAATTCTCTATAAATTAATAATGTTGAGATCTCAAAAATTTATTATTTTATAGAAGTTTAAATTTATCGATGAATTAATAAATTGTATATTTATCGTTAATAATTAATAATTTATAATGATAAATTAATAAATTATTGTTGATAATTTTTTTTAATAAATTATTAAATAAAAGAGATAAAAAAGTTTGTCTGTAATCTTTTAAATTTTATTTTATTTGAATTTTTAGGTTTTATTGTTAATATTCTATACATAATTTGTTAATATTCTATTTTTTTAATATTTACAATTTTTTGTTTTTTTATGAAACTTTTTCTTGTCTTAATAACCTTCTTTAGTTTTCCATTAAAAAGTGTCTCATTTTTTTCATACCAAACTTAGCTGCGGTTTCTCATTTAAAAAGTGTTGCAAGATCAATCAGAACAGATTAAATACACAAAAAATTATTGAATACAACACCATAAATAATGGATGCAATAAGAAAGATTAGAGATGGAGATTCTAACTTTAAGAATAAACAAACAACAATATATTTATATTTTACAAAACTATCTTAGGTATGTACGCATAAGATTTATAATTATTAATTTATCCTATTGTTGAAACTATATATTTACAAAGGAACTTAAAATAAATTAATATCTTATTATCTTATCAAATTGTGTTAAATTTTACACTGACCCGATTCGAGATAAAAAAATTTATTAATTTATAGTGTTTATTAGTTTATAGAGTATTAATTTATGGATGTTTTACTGTAATAAAAACAAATAAAAAGAGAAAGTGAAAGAGAGATAATTTTCAATTAAGAACCCCATGTTCTCAACCGAGAACCTCAACACTAAATCTTAGGTGTTTTTTTATGATTGGTTAAATTTTTAATTTTTAGTTTATTTTTAATATTTAATTAAATCTGATTAAAAATATTATTATAATATCAGTTAGATACTCTTGATAAGATACCTGCCGTTAAAAATGCTATGAAATCAATTCTAGAAAGGATAAGCCAATAATCCAATCAATATACAATTCATAGGGTATACTAGAGAATTGTAACAATTTATGCTGCTTAATTTGTTACACTCCTCCAAAAGGCATTGCCAATTTTGTTCATCCTAGATTCAACTTTAGCTTTATAACTATTTGTCTAGAGAAGTACAAATCTTGAAGCATTTGTATTCGCTAATGACGATAGAACTAAGGTACTCTCACTTTGGTCGATGTAAACTTTATGTATGTAATATGTGTAATCCTCTAATATAATATTTCTTTCGGTTGACGACAGAAAATTTTAGATATTCACTAAGGATTTTTTCCAAACTCTTACATTTTATGGTTAATTTTAAAAATATATTATCTTTATGAAAAATATTAAAGAATTCTTCAGAATATTTAGGAAGAACCTTAACAAATAATCAGGAACTCTTCCAAACTTCATTTGATACATTTTTTAAAAAAATTACGATATACATCTAATAAATTAAAAGAATGTACTTTTAAATTTTTTGCCAAAACTTGTTATACTTTAGCGTATCATACTTTTGACCAATATACATGTACATTGAACAAGTTGTTTCATGATCCCAGTTTAACCATTGGGAATGGGAAAATCAGGTTAAACAAATGTGAAAACAAATCAATTATCTATAGAATTATATATGGAAAAAAGAAAAACCAAATCATTAAAATAAATAAAAACAAAACATTCAATCGAGAATGCTCTTATTTCATCGTTTTTATATCTATACACAATAATGTTAATCTTGTTTAGATTTAACATGTTTTTGTATAATTATTCATAAGAAAATCCATTTTTTTGTGAAATAAGTAATCAAATCAATTAATTTGGAATTGTTTAGATCTTTGTTTTTGTTTGTTTTTTAAAAAATGGTTTTAGATCGTTACATATTCATTTGTAGATTATGAGGAATCACCGAAACAATGAAGTCGTAATATTGAAGTTTTGAAGGTAACAAAAAGTAAAATATACTCCAAATTTAATTCAGTTACAACAAAAAAAAAAAGGAACATAGTGGGTTTAGGTAAAATACAACACCAACCCAATGAGTTTTAATTTCCTTTTTTTTTTTCATTTATGTAGGATTTGCACAATACTACTAGTGTTTTATGAGAGAAAGAGGCTAAAATTTAATGAAATCCCATAGTAGCTTTGAACGCAGGAGCATCCGGTGGCGGTGAAGGCAACACCGTTAACGCCAATATGCCACTCACTGCTGCCGCAATCGCTCCTAACACAAACGCTGGAATGTTTCCGCCACCGAATAGTTCGTCGAATGGTCCACCTCCCACAGATACCACCATCTAACATTTAACCAACCAAAAATATATATGTTAATTACTCATAACAATTTATTTATTTTCTAAACTAAATTAAGTAAAACTGATTTCAAACTGTTTTACCTGAGGGACGACAATGGCCAGATTCAGAACACCTAGGGAAAGTCCTGTGGAAGGAAAGATAAAAATTTATTACTAATTCAAGATTACAATTTTTCGTAGGTTAGAGAAATTGTATTTCGTAAATATGGTATATTCCGTATGGGCAATGAAACATATATATATAAATATTGGTTACTTATAGAATCATCTCAATAAGTTATTAAATCACGAATCTGTACGTATTAAATGCTTTTAGCTTTTTCTAGGTCCCAACACTTTAAGAAGATTGTCGACTTGGATTATCCAAAACAAAAAGGGTAATTTTAGATTAGATAAAAAGAAAATTTACCTTGGCCGGCACCGGAATTGGATGAAAATATGGAAGCTAGTGCAAAAGGAATACTAAACGTAATCTGCATAAAAGTATAAATTAGAAAATTTGGTCAAATTAGATATCGTAATAAAATAATTAGCCAATGATAATAAAAAAAATAACGGTAAAAAATAACAGAAAAAGAAAAAAAAAACAGAGAGAGAGACTTACGGCTTGTGGAATACCGAGAACGGCGAAGAGAGTTAAAGCACCAGCTGTGACGTTACCAGGTGGTCCTGTTTTAGCGCCGCCGTGATCTCGTCGGTGATTCTCCGCCTGTTTCGTAACAAGAACCGTCATGGCCAAGCAAATGGCGAGGATGAAGTTAACAATTCCCCAAAGCCTTTTAGCTCCTCCCAATTTCCGACCAACCCATTCTACACCAAGAGACATGAAACCAAGAACAATAGCGTTAAGCATAAGCCCCAAAGCACCAGCCCTGACTCCGTCGTTGTAAAGCTTTTTAGCGGTTGCGGTTGCTGTTGGGTCTGAGTCTCCTCCGTACACCTCACGTCCCATCCAATCAGTGTCAAAGAGGAGGAAAGGGAACCAAGCGATCCAGTTTAGTGCAGTGACTATAAGAAGCATCCACATCGGTCTTTTTAGTTCTTTGAAAGCTCCGAAGATTTCTCCGAAAAACGGAACGTTTGAGGTTTTTCCATCAGCTGTTGGCTCCGGCGTCCATGGCTTCTCCTTCACGTAACAGAGAGATACGAAAGTGACTAAGAGGAGAAGCGTTATGGATAGGAAAAAACATGTTTTCAGGTTTGCGCAGTAGAGATCGCATGACTCAGTCATCGTGAAAGGCACAACTTTGTAGAGATTTCTGTAAGAGCCCGCCGCGTAACCTAAAACGTTTCCGACCGCCATGAAAAACGAGAAAAACGCGTTTGCGGTTCGCGTTTTCTTAGCGTTTCCTGCTGATAAATCAGCCAAGAAAGCTCTGCAGGGTCCTTGTAAAGTGTTGTTAGCCACGTCAAGAATCCAAAACCCGAGAGCGAAAATCGCGATAGCTCGCGTTCTCGGCGGTTTGTTTAGCTGATCACCCATGCTGTGACCTATATCGGCGGCATAACCGATAAGGAAAACAGCGACGGTGACTAAACCAGCTCCGGCAACGATAAAAGGACGACGACGGCCGAATCTGGAAGTGCAACGGTCACTGTGGTAACCAACGATAGGCTGAACAAGCATACCGGAGATTGGACCACAGAGCCAAATCAGAGAAGCCCATTTATGTGGGATTCCGAGTAGTTGCACGTAAGGAGTCAGCAGAGATAACTGTAAAGCCCAACCGAACTGTACACCGGCGGCTATCGAAGCCACCGATATGATCTTCCGAAGTCGTTCCGGCTGATCTAACTCAGCCGTCTGCGTTTCCAACGCTGCCGCACCGTTTGCAGCTTTCTCCATCGGATGACCAACCATATTTGTCAAAATCAAGAAAGTAAGAAAAGAAACTTCTTAGAGAGGGTTGTTGTTGCGGTGGTTGTAGTGGTGGAGGAAGAGGAAGAGTGTATAGGTATTTATAGGAAGAGAAGGATAGGATTATCCGAAGAAGAGACAGTGAAGATAGCTAGTTAAGAGAACCTTGAGAGGCTTGATGAAGCATAGAAAAGAGAAAAACAGAGCTCTCTCTTTTGTGTAGGGTACCTTAATGACACGTGTCTCTCTTACATTATTTTTTCTGTTTTGTATTTATTTATTTTCCTTCTTCTTTTAGCGTCATATATTTTAATTTCTGTTTTTGGAACTTAAATCTCTGAGATTTTACTTATTCACCCTTTTACTATATACTGATATGGACTTTCGATTCTCTCCTTTTTTCTTAACATTAATTTATTGTTCTAATGTAAATTATAAAAAATGTTATATTAACGATTTTATGACGAACAAATTTATAGACAGAACAATCACGCCGGTTCTACTTACATCATATTAAAGATTTTCTGTAACATTATTTTCATTAATTTGTATAAATGATAATAAGTCAAGTTCCCTAAGAGTTGGTATTCTTTCTCTAACACCTTATTTTATTTCTACCTTGTAATAATATGGTAATGAACATTAAATGAAAATAATTTTTAAAAAAGATGATGAAGCGAGAAATTCGGATAGAGAAAAGTCAGAAATATTATGTAAGGGCATATACTATGTTGATAGATATATTCGGATTGATTTTTCTTGTGATTTTTAAATTAGGTAAAGAGGAAAAGAGAATATAACTTTCGAATATCGATCCGAGCGAGTGGCACTAGAATAATTTCTAATAAACTATTATTTGTTTTTTTCAGACGAAAGCTTACTAATTTTAGGAAAATAGTTTGAATTTTTGAAATTCTTTTTCTTTGTCAAAAGAAATAGATTTAATATACTTTTATTTATATGAATTAATAAAATTTAGTTTTATAACTACATTTTCAACTCTTCTACTGTTTATTTATACTGCATGATACAATTGTTTCATAAAAATGCCAATCACACTTATGAAATGTATTAAAGACTTCGAAATATATACATTATTGGTGTGCTATATTGCAAGCATATAATCTCTCCTTTTTTTAAGGAATTAATTTATATGCTCTTAACATATTTTTAGAAATATCTAGTGTGAAGAGAATAATAATACCATAAGGCAATCACATAAGCATAAAAGAGGTTTTGGAAAAATAATAAAAGAGGTTTTGGAAAAATAATAAAAGAGGTTGTCTTAAATTATGAAGACAGTTTGACTTATCTTCTCTGAGCCACATTTAAATGAAGATAAGCAGACATATCTGGGTTTTATTAAGATATTATGATCACAATTGTCGATTACTTTCGTTATCGACAATGTTGTGGACTTGACCACTAGTAATAAATAGATGATGCAAAACAGTGAAAGTATGTGTTTTTTTTTTCTTTAATTTAACCAGAAGTGTGAAAATAAAGAAAATGAAAACATTAATTAGTCAAATATTCCCCAAGTTATTAACTCTCCATCAGCTACATATATATATATATATATATATATATATATATATACCATATATACTTATATTTATTAATTTATTTTTAATTGATTTACTAACAATCAATTGTTTTAAGTTGGAATTCATGATTCTTACAAGAATTAGTTTAAACTGCAAAGTAAATTTTGTTTTGTTTTGTTGGTGTCAGGACGTAGATTGAGATTGGAAAAATAGATATATCCTCTAGCTAGCTCGTTGAAATATTGTGATGAGGTTATTATTGTTAGTGGGTAAATAATTCCCATAGTCTTGTGATGAATCATATATAGTTTGTCCACATACAAGCTATTTTCAAATACATTTTTATTTGTTTGTCCGTTTTCATTATGTTTTCGATAGATAAAAAAAATGAAAGTTCAAAATAAATAAAGAAACTCACACGCACTAACAAATGACCCAACACATAAAAGGGGGAAAAAACCAATTTAACGAAATCTGGTAAATGTCTCCCACAAAACAAAGTGGATTCTGTATCATTACAGTTCATATGCAAATGATTTCATGGTCCATTATAATAATAATACAAAGTAACTGCATGTGTGTGTGGAATTAATATGAAACCATATTTTATTTATAAGAATAGGTTCAAATGAGAAATTTTAGTGGCCTTGTAGTTTTTCTTGGTAAGTGATTGTAGTTTTATTAATTCCAAAACATTAGGGTCGGGGATTGGGACCCCAAAAGATGGTTGTAGTTAGTTTGCGTTAAAATATTTGTGCTTTGTTACATCATTATGCCCGTAGTTGATAATGACTCGGCAACATGTGTTTTGCCTCAATTTTCTGTTTTTTTCTTCTTCTTTTTTTAGCTTTAGTATATGAGAAGGGTCAACATATAAATCACGAGACCATAATTATCTTTGTTTGATCATATATATAAAGAAAAATAACTTAATTAATTAAGACGAAGAGGATACTGCGAGCCCCGAGGTTGGTAGCTAAGGTATTAGGATTGACATGAATCCAACACCGGTACTGGGATCATAATAATCTAAAAGCTTTGGTCATTCACTTATACCAGGATCAGTCGAATCCGAAAATAGTTACATTATTGAGTTCTAAATTTCTAATTACCTAAGGCTTGGGTACTAGCTAGCTAGAATATCGTTTTAATTTAATATCTATATTTTATTTGATCATTTCAAAAACGAAATATTTAGATATCTGAAATTTTTTTGGATATCTGCGAACATCCATCCATATGTATTT
Organism: Crucihimalaya himalaica; assembly: GCA_004349715.1. Lineage (NCBI taxonomy): Eukaryota > Viridiplantae > Streptophyta > Magnoliopsida > Brassicales > Brassicaceae > Crucihimalaya > Crucihimalaya himalaica. Next base: position 3,355,584 of record SMJT01000005.1, read on the forward strand.
TACAAAAAATGATGATGATGTAGTATTATAATATGAGATTTTCCTAATCAGTATCGCAAATAGGAATTACATGTTTCAGTCATCCACATTGAAAAGTAAAAAAAGAAACTTAAAAAATACTCCAAAGTAGGGCAAACGTAAAGAATAAAATTATACTTTAAAAAGACATCAGGATTATTAACTCGACAATAAATAAGACCGAAAGACGAAAGACTTATATATTTTGAGAAAAAGTTATAGATAATTCATTTATTTATAAGTCAGAGATTTCGAATGACGTGGTGTTGATCAGTTCTAGGGATTAACAATCTTGTGGCATTAAAGGAATAAAGGGATGAGAAACATTTTTTTTTTTGGTTGGGGCTAAAATTTGAGGTAAGAGAAGTTGTTGACTCATTGTCTACTGTAATTATCCATTAGAATGATTTAACGGCCACTCCCTCTATCTAATTAGTACTGTAGTGAGTACTATTTATGTATCTGGTTCAACATTTTATGTTTACATGTTAAGTTTAGGTCATCATTATATGTTTTTTTTTGTCAAGTCATTACTACTGTATATGTTTATACGCGTTGAAGTTGGTAGATCAGGATTTTCTCACTTCTCGGTTGACAAAAGCTTCGCCTTCGTCGTTTAGCTATTATGACAAAAGCTCCTCTATCTTATAACTCTTGCATGGTCCGATACTCCCGATGCTATGTTATTTTATACTAGTATTAATTAGAATGACAAGCTTTGGAAACATAGCCGTCCATAAAAAAGAAAGGGTTTTGAGATGAATTAAAGTCGCAAGACTTGTGTAATTTTTGGAGTATATGATTTTCTTTTAAAAACAAGGAAACGTAAACACCTAACCCTATTAATCATAACAAAAGGGAGATCACAGCTTAAAAAGAAAAACAAAAAATAAATATGAATATGATTATTATCCAAAAACAAAAACTTAAAATAAAAGATTGGAATGGTCGGTAGAAAAAGAATAATTAACAAATAAATAAATATATTTTCTTCTGAAAATAAAAAGAAAAGAACTACACGTCGCCTTGAACAACGGAGAAGGTTACGTTAATGACTCATTAGTCAAAGAAGAGAGAAGAGAGATGAGTGGGATCCTACCATCGAAGACTTCGTTGAACTTTTTTGACAAAATTGGAAGAGTTTTTGACTGTTTGTGTCTTAAGCTAAGTAACGGCTAACTGACAAAGTCTAATTTCAGTTGTTCGTATGTACACACACATAAAGATGAGTAAGTTACGTTTTCCGTTTCGTTTCGCTTTTTTAAGGTCTTAATCTAAAAGTGATAAGCTGAAGCTATCTAAATCGACTGTTTAATTTTAGAGTTCATTTACATTTTTTGGTTGTTGTGACTTGTGAGTTGAGTTCCTTTACATTTATCCCGGAAACATATACAAATGTCACATAAGTTTTATTTATTACTCCATGCATTTATTTTTTTTAGATATTTTTCACATATATTTAAAAATATATTGGCAACTAATGAGTTTAAGGTTTTAGATGTCACGGTAGTTGATGAGTTTCTAGTAAAAGACGGTAAAATTATACTCCCTTTAGTTGTTGTTTTAGAAGTTAAATTTTATTTCAAATTAGATGTTGATACATATTTTTGACAAAAATTTTAATTTTATTCATATTATTTTATTTTATTAATTGATTATATCAGATAAAAATAATATATTAATTAAGGGGAAAATTGAAAAAATAAATATTTTTTTAGTATGTGTGAAAACTTTTAAAACGACAACTAATTTGAAACGGAGTATACGACAACATATAACGGTAGAAAAATAACACTACAAAAGATGAAAACTTGAAAATAATTTAAACAAATACTTGTATATGATTTAAAGTAAAAATAATTTAATAATATAAAGTTAGTAACATATTGATTAATCACATTTCACATGTCAAAAACCGTCTTAAGGGTTTTAAATATCTAACCGCAAAAGTTTTTAGCAGTTTTTGTTAAGAGTTGACAAAATATCCGGGATTGGTCCGATAGATAGAGTATGCAGAATTAATGAATTTGATTTTGGATATTTTAAGTTTTAAAAATCGAATATATAGGTCCGTTTTCCTATATAGTCCTTTATATAAATAGAAGAATGCTTCAAAATATCATAAATATGGTAATATTGTTAGACATGTACACGTAGAATGTATACTATATATGGTCAGATCTCTATTCATAAGATAATATGTTACGCTGAATAAAATGGACACGTAAGTTTCATCACCATTCATTCTACCATCGGAAAATACTAGGGGAATACATTAAACATTCGAATATCTTATATAAGAAGGAAGTTAGGTTAAATTTGTCAAACTGATAAAAAAAAAACAATTATAGGCTAGACTTTAACCACGGCTTGATACTACAACGTTGCTATTAAGTATTAATTTTCTTTAAAAATTTGGTACCAACCAAATCTCTTTCAAATCATCAGCACAAAAGGTATAAAAATCTAACCAAGTAAAGAATCTCCCCTTTTTTGTGGTTGAGCAATTTCTAGATCCATCGAACCATCACATAAGATAGTCGATTCAAGAATCTGAGTCGCTTTACTTTCATCCCCAAATCCTTCACGGATTTTATACACCATTCGCATCTATATTTATCACTACAATATCTTTAAAATTATAGTAAAACAGCTTGGACAAAATTTCTAAAATATAAACGTATGCAAAATCAAATTCTCTTCTGACTATCCAAACATTCAGTTCTCTTTTTGGCTTATGTCACGATGATTTTATTTTTTCTTACTCAAAATTAAATCTAGAATTTTTATTTGTTCTATAGGCAAAATATATTTGAAAAATTATATGCATTCAATAGGTCAGCTGTAATAGGTTCAGTAATTTTATACACTAAGCAACAAGTAAAATTAAATGAAATCAAATATTAATCCTAGACATGTTTTACAATGAAACATTATTTTGTACTACATCTTATTTATTTTTGTTTTTGTTTTTAATTAATGAAAATATATGTTGATATGTCAAATTTATGATTTTCAGCTAATTCCACTAATAAGTAGATATGTTTAGCTGGCTTAATACATTAAGAATTTATGGACTTACAATAATTATATATTCATTTAAACTATATATATGGATTAACCTCTTTGAATCATGCAATTATGTAACCCAAAAATTTAGAATTGACGAAAAAAATTTCAAAAATAGATTATTTGGGTGGGTTAGATGAACTCATATAAATTTCGTATTTCTAGTTATTAATGTTTGTATTAAATAAGAAGAAGGTTATTTATTATGTTATCTTATTTCAGCAGATATTTAATATGTTTGTAAGAGTTTTCAACGTGACGTATTAATTTGATGAAATTGAGAATACGACATTACAATACCAAAAACAAACAATAAGGGGAAAAAAATAATAGTATTTAAGGCTGTGTATCCTAACCAGTATCCAAGGAGTTTTTAATTAAATCAACATGTTGGGCAACTTGGTCTTCTAGATGACAGAATCACACCATGCACAGCTCAAAAGAATAATTTAAGAAAAAAGTAAATAAATATTAATATATTAAAGAATCTAATTGTAAGAAATATCTAACTGAAGAAAAACAATTCATTCATCCTAAGAATATAAATATATATGTGAGCATTACTCTTCATAAATGATTTCTTGAAATATGCATTACAAAATTTATTCATCCTAAGAATATAAATATATATATGTACATATATACCAAAAAGCTTTGTTTTATAGAAGATTGGTCAGACATATTGTCGATAAATTCTCAAACCATATAGAATTTCAAGTTTAACAGTTCTTTTTAAGTCGGGGGTTTCTTCCACAGTGAAAAGAATATTATTTTCAAAAACAACAGAAAAAAAAAAGTGAAACATAATGAAAAATGGGTAGTCCATACAGTGAGATCAGATGGGGCACAGAGAATAATTACGACCGTTACCAGTTTCAATCAAGAAATGAAGAAAATGAAAATAACTTAAAAAAGGAAAAATAAGAGAATGAGTATTATGAATTTGGGGAATATATGGTTGGCCACGTGTTACGAAAACCATATTGAGTTGCATCGCACCGAAAGATACATACAAGCAATAGCTTTTGCGTTAGAGGTGGGTCGGCTTGGCTGTGTCTTTTGCGTTAGAGAGCCCCAGAAGAAGGCCACAACTCGTAGGGTCCATGTCCATCGTATTTACTAACAACTGCTCCTTAACTAACTCCGTGTTCCTTAAACCTTCTTTTTCATTACAATTTATTAACCTCTCACTTGGATCAAACCTGTCAAAGAGATCTCTCTCTTGACACTGTTAGCCGACACACGTCTTATCATTTTCAAGATGTATAAAAATTATCGATACATAGTATAATTTTAAACCATGATAAAAAGGTTCATTTTCTCTAATAGTATTTCCGTTTTACAAAGAGTGTCATTTTAAAATTATTTATTTTTGTTTTACAAAAAATATTGTTTTGTATTTTGAATGTAAAATGTTTATAAAAAAATACAGTTTTAACCCGATTACGCTAATAACATGGTCCTGAACTGAAGTATGAGACATATAGTCTATATCATAATATTCCCTAATAACGAGCACGCAAGTTACCAATAAACCTAGGTTCGTCTCATAGGGTTTGGTAAAAACAAAATTAAAAAAATTTGCAGATTTAATTTATGTCTTTAATGTTGCAGACTTGTTGCTATGTTACAAAATGAGTCATTATTAAATCATCAATCAAAATATACTTGACTTTATAAATCAATTCAAACCTAACAAATAATGAATATTACCAATTCCATGGCCAGAAAAGGTATGGCATAAATGTTTGGTCCCGTTTCTCTAGAAGTTCACAGGTTTCGCATCCAAAAACTTGTATTGCAAAGCTAGCTGGATTTCTTATATTAAACTTTACACTTTTTATTTAATTTATCAGTTATATATTTGAGGTTGTTCAAAACACTGTTACATATCATATGAGGCTGACGCACGCTTTCTCAACGCCACGAGGTCATCCACCTAGGGTCTTATTCATCAAAATCAAACTGTTTTGTTACTTTTTTTCCTAATATTTTCTTTTGGTCTCAAAAGGTATAATTTCAGATTGACCCAAATATTTGACGATGATGTAGATCACCTACCCACACTTTGGTTTTCTCCTCAAAGATATCCACCCAACCCAATTTTTTATGATTCAATCACATGCCGACGTCAGTAAAGTAGTAAACCCGTAAATCAAAAGTACTGCTCACAAAGATTTAATATTATAAGTTAAAAATATGAATAATTGATAAATATTAAATACTGAAAAATAATATGCACTGAAATATAAACATAAAATATTATTGAATGCAAAAACACCTACTCTGCATTGTACAATTGCTTTTTTATTTTATTCTTTTGTCAAACACTATCTATACAATCCGGATAACGTACGAGATGACATTAACATTGAACAATTGAGAAGATATGTGGAGAATTTGCCTTGGTATTAATATTGAGAGCTTTACAATATATATAGGCCTTGCTTTACAAGAGAGATCGGTTCCCATAATAATTATGAAATCAAGTAATAACTATACAGAATATTCAAGAGAGATATGAGAAGATACGATGAGATACGAAGCTTGGTGAAGAGGGATATCGTAGAAGGATATCTCAGAAAAATATCTGGTTCGGTTTTGCCGGTTCAATGGTTTAACACCCCCCCCTTCAAGTTGGAGCGTATGGATTACACACGCCTAACTTGGATTTCAAGTAATCGAACTCTCGTCTTCCAAGCCCCTTCGTGAAAATGTCAGCTAACTGCTCCGCCGAAGCCACCTTCCGTGTAGAAATCAATTTGTCTTGTACCGCATTGCGAACATTATGGCAGTCAATCTCGATGTGCTTTGTTCGTTCATGAAAGACCGGATTTGCAGCAATTTATAATGCCGACTGATTATCACATGTTAGACTCATAGGAGATTCATGAGTCACACCCATATCCGTGAGTAATGCTTTTAACCTCTTAAGTTCATCCACCGTTAATGACATACAACGATACTCTGATTCGGCCGATGAATGAGAAACTACGTCTTGCTTCTTGGTCTTCCATGAAATCGGTGATAAACCAAGCGTAACAAACCAGCCACTAACAGACTTCCTTGTCATCGGACAACCTGCCCAATCGGAGTCACACCATCCATGTAGTTTGAGATCACAATCAGATCAAAGAAAAATACCTTGTCCCGGAGTGCCTTTGAGATATCTAACAACTCTTAGAGCTGCCTCCCAGTGGTCTATACACGGTTCACTCATGAATTTTGACAAGATGTGAACGGCATAGGTTAGGTCAGGTCGTGTAGCACCAAGATAAATCAATCGTCCAACCAGTCTTCTATATCGTTCAGGTTCTTCAAACAATAAACTTGTAGACAATGTCAAATCATGTTGCTGCTCAATGGGAGTGAGTGCCGGTTTTGCTCCCAAAAGACCCATTTCTCTTATGATATCCAGAGCATACTTTCTTTGACATAGAAAGATACCCTCCTTTGTTCTCGCCACTTCAATACCCAAAAAATATTTAAGAGTACCCAAGTCTTTCATATGAAAACAGCTCCCCAAGTATTCTTTGAAAGAGTTTATGGTCGTTGAGCTGTTGCCATCTATTATCAGATCATCTACATAAACCAATACATATAGCTCCAAACCTCCTTTTGATATCGAGAACAAAGAGTAATCAGAGTATGATTGTCGAAATCCATATCCAAGTAAAGCTCCTCTCAACTTAGCAAACCAACATCTCGGAGATTGCTTCAAGCCATACAACTACTTCTTTAGTCGACAAACAAGGTTCAGATTGTCGGTTTTAAAACCAGGAGGAGGTTTCATGTAGACTTCTTCTTCCAAATCTCCGTGCAAGAAAGCATTATGGACGTCCATTTGATGTAATTCCCATTCCTTAGCGGAAGCAACTCCAAGGAACGTTCGAACTGTTGTCATCTTGACAACGGGAGCGAATGTTTCAAAGTAGTCAACACCAGCAACTTGCTTGTTGCCTAGCGCCACTATCCTTGCCTTGTAGCGCTCAATGGTCCTATTTGCCTTGAATTTGATGTGAAATACCCACTGCGATCTAATTTCTTTCTTGTCTATGGGAAGTTCCACCAAGTCCCATGTTTTACTTTCTTTGAGAGCACCAACTTCATATTGCATAGCGTTTCTCCACCTTTCATCTGCAACAGCTTCTCGAAATGTCTTAGGTTCAACCTCATTGCTAATCGCCGTGAGAAACGCCTTGTGAGCTTGAGAAAATCTGTCACAAGTAAGAAAATCAGACAATGGATACGTACAAAGAAACTCCTCATCACCATTGTCGTGAATTGTTCTCAGCACGTAGTCTTTAAGTTTTTACGGAAGTTTTGTCTTACGTAACCCAGGTCCAAACTGCTCTTCCTCGGGTTCTCTTGTTTCGTTTTCTTCTGGTGAATCGTCGACACGAACTTGTGTGTCTTCTCTGTTTTCTATCGTTTCTTTTTCTTCAGAAGTTTCTTCATCGATCTGAATTTCCTTCTCATAATTCACTTGATGAACCTGCTCTAATTCCGGGGTCTGATCTGTTGTATCACTTCTTATTTCAACAATCGACCTCTCCGTGTTTAGAACAGGTACTTCGTCATCAAACATCTCGAAGTCAGCCACTCGAATCGACTTATCTGCCTGTGGAGTTTCAGAATTATTGAAAAGGAAAATATCTTCTATAAAAACCACATCTCTGGACACAAAAAATTCTTGTGTGTCTAAGTCAAACAAATTCCAGCCCTTTTTACCAAACGAATATCCAACGAAAGCGCACCGACGACTTCGAGAATTAAACTTATCACCATCTCTTTTTTTATTGTGAGCAAACGCCAAACAACCAAAAACCCGTAGATGATCATATGTCAGAGGCCTCCCATATAGCAATTCATATGGTGTTTTTCCGTTCAAAACACTCGAAGGAGTTCGATTAATCAAATATGTCGCAGTTAATATTGACTCTCCCCAGAATTTGATAGGTAAGTCGGACTGAAACATGAGAGATCTCGCCACATTAAGAATATGACGATGCTTTCTTTCAACTCTTCCATTCTGTTGTGGAGTCCCAACACATGATGCTTGATGTATAATCCCTTCTTTATCAAACTCTGATTTAAGACATGTAAACTCTGTCCCGTTATCACTTCGAATAATCTTGATTTTCTTTTCAAACTGTCGTAGAACCATTGCCATGAAATTCCTTAAAGTTTTCCCAACTTGAGTTTTGTCGTGTAGAAGAAATACCCACAAGCCTCTTGAGAAGTCATCTACTATTGTCAAGAAATAGTAGGAATTGTAGAGACTTGGTTTTCTGTAATGTCCCCACAAGTCAACATGAATTAGCTCAAAAATCTCTGAACTTTTATTATCACTTGAAGAAAAAGATTTTCGACACTGTTTTGATTGCAGACAAACATCACAAGTCGAAAAATCATTAACTCTACTACCAACAGAAGGAATCAAATCAAAAACAGCATTTGACGGGTGCCCCAGCCTTCGATGCCATACGTCTTCAGCTCCGTCTTTATTCGTCTTTAAAGCCATAAAACTTGTCATTCGACATAAGAAATAGAGTCCTTCCCTCAGCTTACCGGCGCCAATCAGGTTCCTCGTCAAACGGTCCTGAATCACACAGCCTTTATTAGCTACTTGCATCACTACATCCAAATCCGCAACAAGCTGGGAGATTGATATCAAGTTACATCTCAATTTTTGAACAAACATCACATTCTCAAGGCAAAAATCATCATCAAAACTCACACTTCCTTTTTCTTTTGAGATAGTGGTTTTACCATTTGGCAATCCTACTGAGCATTGCAACATATATTTCACATTTTTCAAATAATCTTTGTAACCAGTCATGTGATTACTAGCTCCTGTATCAAGGACCCATTCTAAACAATCAACCTTACCAGATAAACGAGGTCCTGTAGTGCTCTGTTTCTGTGTCTCCAGCAACTGCATCAAACTGTGCCACTGCTCATTGGTGAGTCCCGTGTACCCACTCTTCTCAGCTTCGGTGCTACTCTCACCTCCTCCAGTGACTTAAACGGCATGTGCTCTAACAATACCACGTCCCCTGCTTCTGCCTCTGCCACCACTTCCACCACCTCTTCCGGTTTGGCGAGTTTGTTCTCCCCACCACTCGGGATAACCAATGACTTGAAAACATGTGTCTGCTCCATGACCAGTTTTCTTGCACACGGTACAAGATTTGTTTATGTCTTCCCTTGGAGCACCTCTAGTTCTTGTGTTGAAATTTTCTCTTTCAACACTTCCAGTTCGTACATTGAACTCTGCCTTGTTGCTTTGTTGCTCTCTTCCTCTCATCACCGTGTTAATCCTTTCCACTGACTTCACCTTCGAATAAACTTGATTTATCGAAGGCAAAGGATATGTACTGATGATAGAGGCTCGCACTGCTCCGTACACCTCTTCGTCTAGGCCCAAAAGAAATTGATGAATTTTATCTTCATCTCTTTTCTTCTCCAACTCCATCGTGAGATTACACGTACATTTCCCACACTTGCACACCACAATTTTCTTATAGTTTGTCAGATCATCCCAGATTTTTGTCAATCTGCCAAAGTAATCAATCACACTCGAGCCTCCTTGTCTGAGGCACGCCAATTCAGTCTTAATTTAATGAATTCGAGGTCCATTTCCTTCAGAGAATCGATCCTTGATCTCTTTCCACAACTCCTGTGGATCTTCCTTATTCGCCAAAGTTCTTCTTACTTTGGCATCCATCGTATTGAGAATCCACAAAGCCACCATGGAACTTGCTGAAACCCAATCTTCATAGTCTGCATCATTCTCTTCTGGTTTTGCGATACTCCCATCAACAAATCCATACTTCTTTTTCACTCGCAAGGCTGTTCTTACAGCTTGCGCCCACTCGTCGTAATTGTCACCATCGAACTGAACCTGAGCAATCACACCTCCTGGATTCTCGTTCGCCGCTAGTTGGTACAATTTTGACTTCTCTGTCGCTTTTCCACTTGATTCCATCAAAGTTTTCTTTGAATCTGCCATTTTAGTTTGGCTCTGATACCATGAACAATTGAGAAGATATGTGGAGAATTTGCCTTGGTATTAACATAGAGAGCCTTACAATATATATAGGCTTTGCCTTACAAGAGAGATCGGCTCCCATAATAATTATGAAATCAAGTAATAACTATACAGAATATTCAAGAGAGATATGAGAAGATACGATGAGATACGAAGCTTGGTGAAGAGGGATATCGTAGAAAAATATCTTAGAAAAATATCTGGTTCGGTTTTGCCGGTTCAATGGTTTAACAAACATAAACCACTAGATTATAAGTTTTGGTGATTAAGATCACAATAAATTTGTATATTAGAAATAATTCTATAATTGAGTTTTCGGATTTTTTTGCATACTTAGTTATTATTTTCTAGACATATCATATGGATTTGATATTTGACCCCAAAAAAGAAATAAAGTTTCTTTGATTTTTGATCAATTCGAATTACATATCTTCCAGAATATCTTTTTAAGTATTGTCTGGCATATAAAATATGGTACCAATTATTCCCGAATCCCGATCAAAAGAATAAATAAAGAGTTCATATTCAAGTTTGAAAGAGGATATATCATCCCTGTCCGGTTCATTAGCCGAGTGGGATTGCGGTCTCCACCACTTGCTAATATACGGTCCATGTTTAAACCGGTCGAGCCGGCTGTTACACGAAAACCGTATCGTTTCACTCAGTCACTGGCATGCTCACAAGAATCATAATCCTTCCTCCACTTGTATATTTCTTTATTTCTTAGAGATCCATCATTCATCTACTTGTATTTTGATTAATAATTCATGATATATATTAAATTTAATTAAGCACATGATGCACATATAATTTCTCACTTTTGGACGGCGCTGTGAATGGCTAAATATCTAGATAAAATAAGTAATATAAAAACGAATTTTCATCATGGGCATCGAATTTATATAATGTCATACATTAGAACAATAAAAAGAGAGTTTTTTTCATCTACTTTGTTAACTTTTTGTTTTTAATAATATTCAGCATGTTCAGTAGTTACTTCATCAGGTTATATAGTAGGGAAATTAATATCCCTAATTTAGAAAGAAAATTTTCTATATAAATAGCATTCTAATCGAAGGTCAAATTAAAACAAGAAAACGGTACAATAATCTGAAAACAAAAAAACTAAATATACCCAGTTTTTATTTGAAGTTATCATGATATATTAAGAACCATTCTTGATTATATGATGATATACTATTTTCATTAGAGACTTTGATCACGAGACAATGAACTGATGGCTTATTATAATTAGTCGAAGTATAATTTGTAACAAAGAAAAACCATCAGGCCTCATAATATCATGTGGATCAATGCATCTTGCATTAATAGTTCAGATTAAAAAAAACCATTTAAACGTATTTTAGCCTTTTTTTATTTGAACAAAGAAACCCCTTTTCATATTCTTAAGAATTATCATTTCTATTGTCGTCTAGTGTAATGTATATATATTTTAAATAAATTACTTAGGATAATTTTATTGTAAATCTATAAGAAAAACATGCACATATGAATCTTAGTGCTCTTTTTACTAATCATATTCGCAAGGGTAAGTGCGTGTACGAGTGACTGTGTACAAAAGTGATAGCTAAGAAAAAGATGCACACAACTTCACGACAAAAGATGCCGTGAAGAATTTGGCCGAAGGATTGCGAGAATAATCAACATTTGTTTGGTATAGTAGTGCCTTACATGCATCTACATTTACAAATCACGCACACACACCCTATGTAAAGATCCGATCCATCTGTACTGAATAAATATAAATGCATCTCAAATTGATGAGAACCCTCGCAACAAATGTTAATTTTATATGCCATCTACGATCGTCATAATTTGATTGTATGTGTATCACTTATGTAATAAATCACATACAGACACATGTACACTGAGATATATGCATATATGTGATGAACAAAATGAAGATGATATTGGGTACAAATGACATGATCATAATATTGCCAAAGATATGGGACAATGGCGAGACATGGGAATGGTATGTTTTGATTCGAACCCACCCGAACAAGCACAACAACGACAATTACAATTAATATATAATAAAAAAAAAGTTTTGTAATAATGTCCTTTGTGGAATTCTAATTCCAATATTCTCAATTATTGGCCATAGAAGAATAAAGAAAAGAGAAAAATGCCCATTTTCCAAATTTCCGAATTCAATATCAACTACGATTGGTTCGATTATATATTGTGATAAGAATAGATTTCGTTTCACCATCTTTACAGTATTACTGTTTCGTTCCATATTGTCATGATTTGATTTGCTACTGTAAATTCTTTTTCTTTGTATTAATACTTATTCCTCGTTACGTTGCTCTTTTTTTCGAAGTTAATATTTAGACATTCTCACTTGCCAAGTGCCAACACACTTTTAATTTTTTTTTTTTAGTTGTGTGATTTGATAATCTATTGTGAAGTTCGAATATATACTTATATATACATCAATCTAAGTTATGGATGACATATCAACTTGCTGATTTGCGATTCTTGTTGGTACAACTTAAAGAGAAGCATAATCTACTCTTGTGGTGTCGTTCGATTCTGATTTGGTACATAATTACTTACCACTAAAATTCGATATGAAAAGTTAATTATTTTGGAGTTAGAACTATTTATAGTCGTTGTTTATCATAAATAACATTTTATTTTTGTACAAGTTTAACTTAATTGGTTTGAAAAGATAAATTAATTACTATAATTTACAAAATTTTGACTAATATCTATCATTATCACTAGGTTTTGTCTCATGATAATATATATATATATATATATATATATATATTTTAAAAGAAATGGAGAAGTAATTTCATACTGAGATTTATATATTAATTTGGTTCATTTTTTGGATACTCAGTTAACACTTTATAAATATTTTACAATCCCATGTTGGAACATTTTATTCATATATATATATATATATATCAAAATATTTATAAATTGGACAGAATAAACAAAAAGACATCACTGAACAATGCGACAAAAATTGAATTGCATGCATGGTTAACATTGGTATTAAAATTGTCAAAACAAATTGAAAACTTATCGATGCACATACTTTATGGATAGTTATCTTCCAATCTAAGCTTTAAAATCAGACAAGACCAATAAAATAAGCATAAGAATAATCCCTTTCTATTAAGAACCCAGGAGTTTTGTGGTCGGTTTTAACAGACGCATGCATGCGTGAACAAGACAGCACCAAAAATGAAGTGGAATCGACTCGTCACTCGTACTATGAAACTCCCAAGAATGTCAATTTGTTTTCTAAAAAAAGTCTTTGCACATGCATATTGAAAAATCAGTAATATATTATTTTCTGGACTTGTCGCGATCAAAAACTGTAGCTATGTGATATGTTCTGTGTTATGCTTTATGGTTTCTTCTAGATTTGATTTTGTTTCTGCTTTAAGCTTTAGGGTTTAACATCTCCATGCCAAAAATGTTCCTGTAAATCAATTGAGCAAGCAGCGTGGAAAGAAAAGATTTATAGAATACAGAGTTTCTCTCTGAAATTCATTATTAATTTGCCTTTAACGGAAAATCATCATGCCTTTTTAAAAGTATGTATAATGCAACAAATTGAAACTTCTAACGTAATTTTACGTACAAATTGATGACTTGTACAACATAATTTTATATATATCACATAGTCTATCAGTGATTATGATCACAACTGCTTGACATGAAATTGTCGTTTTTAGTATATTGTAAAAACATTTTGATGGACGAAATACGATAATTACCATATGAAAGCTTAAAAAAGGGTTAAGGGAATGATATTTATCACAATTTAAAGATATATCAAGTTCAACTTATTGGGTCCAATAGTTTTTTTACATCATTCACATATCTGAAATTTGATAACTTTCAGAAAGAAAATAAAAAATTGTCGCAGTCAAAAGGGACCTAACCGGCCAAAGGTTCCACCCAACCCATCACCGCAAGTCTGCAAAGACCACTTAACTTAAGGTGAACTAACATGTCGTGTGGTTCTTCTCGTTCCATGTTGCATCCTCTAACATCTCTCCTATTGCATAGAAACTCTAGTAGTCTCTTAAATATAATATTTTATTTTAAATAGTTATTTATTTTAAATATTAAATCATTACTAATTATGTAATGATACATGCTAACTAGAATCTCTTATTTGAGAGACTCAACTTTGATTCTCTCTCTTACATTTTTATTATTTTAAAATTTTTTATTGTTGAGAGACTTTTTTTTGAATCTCCAATACGGATACTCTAGTCTAAATCATCTTCCTTCAGCAGCTTTCGTAAATTGGCCCTACCAAAAACAATCTCTTTCAATTTTTACCCCTCTCTTGTTTCAATTTGTCCTTTGGGTGTCCAATCAATCAATTTTATACACTTAAATGGACTTTTCTACATTTTTCATATTTGTTGATTGCATCCACATAATTTGTTATAATTTTATAAAGAGATATAAAAGTTTGTATGTGTAAGAAACTTAACTTTTGGTATATAATTGACATATACCATTCTTTTTACTGTCAATTGGCTATGGAATATTATTTTAAATTTTTTTTCTAATGTTGAATTTTGGTTTTTCTATTTTTTTTTTTCTGCGACTCCGTAATGATTGTAGTTTTCGTTTTTATATAAAAGTAAGACAAATTTATGAACTATAATCATAATAGACACCGGAGCCGATCTTTTTTTGTTATGGCCCATGGTAGTAGATAATTTACTAGACAGATCATAAATGGGTTTAGCCCACTAAACGTTGTGGTTTTATTTCCAGACAAATGTTTTTTTTGTTTATTTTTTCCTATTGAATTCTGTATTTTCATGATGATTTGAATTTTATACGTTTTTTTTGTTGCCAACTAATTTGGATCAGATCAGAGAACAAATTCATCAAGGATTACAAACTATCACGAGCCAAACCTGTGAACGGCAAGAGGAACGAACGAGAGAGATAGAAAAAAGAGAAAGAAGAAGATGAAATGACTAAAACTCTCATTAATTGTTTCTTTAATCTGTACAGTGTTTATATACAAGTTATATTTTTATATTTTTCCAACTCGAAACCAAAAAAAGTTATCATGTTTACTAATTGAAAGAGTATTAATCTATAAGCTATAGTGTAGAAGTGCATATTTATTTGTAAATTGTTGGGAAAAAGTGTTAGTTCATTACCTCAAATACTATCACGACTAATTAACCGTGCCAAAAACTACACAAACCCCACTTCTTTAGGCTTAAAACTGTGTTAATCTTAAATCTTAATGACTTGCAAGTGTGTGCTTAACTCATGTCATTCTTGAACGTTAAAACGACGTTGTTTTGGGTATAAAAATTAAGAAAAGAAAAATAGAGACTGAAACAAAAAAGAGTGAATGAGCGTAAAAGACTCAGAAGAGGTAACAAATGTCGAGAGAGTAATGGTGTAAGTAAATTACGGGGAAAGAGTTGTTTACTTTATTATTATTAAAGCCTTATTTCCCCCAAAAAAAATATTAATATAAAAAAATAAAATCCCATAAAATTGAAAAATTAAAATAAAATCAGTTACAGAGCACATCATCGTGTTCGACTCGGCGGAAAAAAAAAAAGAAGAAGCGACAGAGACGCTCGCTTCATCGCCGGCGTCGCTGTATCACTCTGGCCGAGTCTTTCACGTTTTCTCGAGTACGTTTTTTTTTTTTTCTCTCTTTTATCATCTCCTCTTACATCTCCAATCATCCGCGTTTTTTTTGTTTTGTTTTGGTTCAATTTAGTTTGATTTTTTTTTTATGATGTTTGATCGAGTAATTCTCGTGGAATCGATTTCTATCATCGTCTTTATCATCTGTTTCTTTGCGATTTTTTTTAATCTTTTTGCTCTCTCTGCTCTCGTGCCTGGATCTATGAAACTTATATTTGACCTAAATCCAGATTGGTGTTATTGAATCTGTTGATTGTGTGATTGTTTTGAAACAAAAGTGAATCCTGTAACATGTTTAATGTAGTAAAAAATCAGAGAAACCTTACTTGTCTTTTAGATAAACAGTTTCTATGGAAAAATTGAAATTGAAGCCTAGAGATTGTATGATAGCTCTTGTCAAATACCAGGTTCTTTATTTTCTTGATAAATTGACTCGGTTTTTTTTTCCTTCTCTTCTGATGATCGTTTAGAAGAATGCAACACTATAATGATTGATTGAATCGTGGGACAGTCGAAAGTTGAGGAATTGCAAGGATTCGTAAGAGCACCAAGAACTTGCAGATTCTTCTTCTATGGAGAAAACGGATCCTCCCTGCATTTCTCAATTGAAATTATCTTCTTCTATTCACGGATCGCCGCCATTGCTACAGGCCAACATGGCAGGAGGGGATTTATTGAAGAGTCATAGACATTCCCCTATAAAAGGTATAGCATTTTTTTTTACTTCCTCTGGATATTGGTTAACTTGTGTTATGTCTGATATGGGTTTAGGATTTTCTCACTATGCAGTGGAAGGGAGTGAAGAAACTTGGGGAGGAGTCGAAGATGATGACCTCACTGACCCTAGTTTTGATACCGTTGAGGTATTCACTTTGACTCAACTTTATTATCTGGCTCTACTTTATGTTCAACATTTTAAAAGTAATGTGTTCATGATTCTTTTATCTATAGAGATCTAAATTGATTAACCTTTGATGGAATCAGGGCAATGGACATTCAGATCCAACAAGCTTCGATGCAGATTTAAGCGAGTACAAAAAGAAGGCCACAATAATTGTCGAGGAATACTTTTGCACCAATGATGTTGTATCAGTTGCTAATGAACTAAAGGAGCTTGGAATGGCTGAGTACCGTTATTATTTTGTCAAGAAATTAGTCTCGATGGCTATGGATCGACATGACAAAGAGAAAGAAATGGCTGCTTTTCTGTTGTCTACGCTTTATGCTGATGTCATTGATCCCCCAGATGTTTACAGAGGCTTCAACAAACTGGTTACTTCTGCTGATGATTTATCTGTAGATATTCCGGATGCAGTTGATGTTCTTGCTGTGTTTGTGGCTCGGGCAATTGTTGACGACATACTTCCACCTGCATTTCTGAAGAAACAAATGAAATTGTTACCAGATAATTCAAAAGGTGTAGAGGTGTTGAGAAAGGCTGAGAAGAGCTATCTAGCGACGCCGCTTCATGCAGAAGTTGTTGAGAAGAGATGGGGAGGGACTGATAATTGGACAGCTGAGGATGTGAAAGGAAGAATAAACGACTTGTTGAAAGAGTTTGTGATGAGTGGAGACAAAAAAGAAGCTTTTAGATGCATCAAAGGATTGACAGTTCCTTTCTTTCATCATGAGATTGTCAAACGAGCACTGATTATGGCAATGGAAAGGCGAAAAGCCGAAGTCAGGCTGCTAGATCTCTTGAAAGAAACAATCGAGGTTGGTCTCATAAACTCCACTCAGGTGACAAAAGGGTTTAGCAGAATCATTGATTCAATTGAAGATTTGTCTCTTGACATACCAGACGCACGCTGTATATTACAGTCTTTCATCTCAAAGGCGGCTTCTGAAGGATGGTTATGTGCTTCTTCCCTGAAATCGCTCTCTGCCGATGCAGGAGAAAAGTTACTTGAAAACTCCAGCGCCAATGTTTTTAAAGACAAGGCTAAATCGATCATCCGAGAATATTTCCTTTCAGGTGACACTTCAGAGGTCGTACATTGTCTAGACACCGAATTGAATGCATCTTCGAGTCAGCTGCGCGCAATTTTTGTCAAATATCTGATAACTTTAGCAATGGACAGGAAGAAAAGAGAGAAAGAGATGGCTTGTGTGCTTGTCTCTACTCTTGGTTTCCCTCCCAAAGATGTCAGAAACGCATTCTCGATGCTCATAGAATCTGCAGATGACACTGCTTTAGACAACCCAGTGGTTGTTGAAGACCTCGCCATGTTCTTAGCCAGAGCTGTTGTTGATGAGGTGTTAGCTCCACGGGATTTGGAAGAAGTGTTAAACCAGACTCCCGAGGCAGGCTCAAGCGTGGGCGAAAAAGTGATTCAAATGGCGAAAACATTACTGAAAGCACGTCTTTCCGGTGAAAGGATCTTACGTTGCTGGGGAGGAGGAGGAGTTGAGACAAATTCGCCGGGATCGACTGTGCAGGAAGTGAAAGAGAAGATCCAGAGTCTTCTAGAAGAGTATGTATCTGGTGGAGACCTCAGAGAAGCTTGTAGGTGTGTGAAGGAACTAGGAATGCCGTTTTTTCATCACGAAGTTGTGAAGAAGTCAGTGGTGAGGATCATAGAAGAGAAGGAGAAAGAGGAGCGGTTATGGAAGCTACTAAAAGTGTGTTATGATTCAGGACTAGTAACGATATATCAGATGACTAAAGGGTTTAAAAGAGTTGATGAATCAATTGAAGATCTGTCTTTGGATGTCCCTGATGCTGCGCAAAAGTTTACAAGTTGCGTGGAAAGAGCCAAGCTTGAAGGGTTCTTGGACGAATCATTCGCTTCTGAGGAGGCGCAAAGTAAGAAACAGAATGGTTCGACGTCCGGATGATGCCTTTGATGAGCACCAACCTCAACCTCTTCACTTCAAGACGTCGGTTTCACGTAAAATCACCTTTGAAATTCCTTTTTTTTTTTTCTCTTATAAACAAACAAAAAGTTTTGGATACTTTTGAGGTCGTCTCTTACAGAAAACAAATTATCTTATCTTAGTTACGTTTTGTTACTTTTTTTAGTTCCTTTGTCAATCATCACATTGTCTTGTTAACAAGAAATAAATAATACTACTTTTTTTTAACGTTTTGCATACTGTTTTATTAAATGGTATTATCCTCTACTCCTAATTAAAAGCTGGAGAAACCCCACGGCCACGAGTCATCCAGCTATTTCCTTTTTCTTTTAAAAAGATTAATATATCTATTAAAAAAAAAAAAGACTTTTTGTTCCCAAAAAGATCATAGATCGAAATTGGCGCTCCTTTTATTTTCTCTTCTCTCTGCTTTTACCAAATTCGAAGAACAGAGCTCGTTATCAGATTCAGATATTGTGAACATGTCGATGCGAAGACGAACTTTACTCAAAGTTATCGTTCTTGGAGACAGCGGGTTAGCTTTATTTTCCACTTTTTTTTTTGTACCTAACTTTACTAACTTTTTTTTTTTTTTCTTGATTTAATGATTCTCTTGATATAACTCAGGGTTGGCAAAACATCGTTGATGAATCAGTATCCTAACTAAATTTTTGATTCCTTTCTGGGGTATTTATTCTCTTTCGTAATTTCGATTTTTGTAGCTGTCGGTGAAAGAAAAAACCTTAGCTTTTGTGTAGATATGTGAATAACAAGTTTAGTCAACAGTACAAAGCTACGATCGGAGCTGATTTTGTCACTAAGGAGCTTCAAATCGATGACAGGCTTGTCACATTGCAAGTCAGCTTTTCTTTCTTCTTATCTGCTTGTTTTTTGCTGTCGATTTTTTTCCAGTTTATATGATTTTTTGTTTGTTTTTATTTAGATATGGGACACTGCTGGGCAAGAGAGGTTTCAGAGTCTTGGGGTTGCTTTTTATAGAGGTGCAGATTGTTGTGTGCTTGTCTATGATGTCAATTACTTGAAGTCATTTGATTCTCTTGATAATTGGCACGACGAGTTTCTTAAACAGGTTTTTTACTTTCTTTATTACATTTCTCTTATCCAAAGATTCTTCTTTTGTTCACTGAGAATTGTTTTGTGACTTTTTGGGGCAGGCTAGTCCACGTGATCCAAATGCATTCCCTTTCATACTTCTTGGTAACAAGGTTGATATTGATGGAGGAAACAGCCGAGTGGTTAGTTACTCTTAGCTTTTTAATAAGAAACTAATATGTGAATTTTGAATACTCAAGAAGATAACAAGTCCTTGTTTGCTATACTTCTTCCTTGTGTTCAGGTATCTGAGAAGAAAGCTAGAGAATGGTGTGCCGAAAAGGGAAACATAGTATATTTCGAGACATCGGCTAAAGAAGATTACAATGTTGATGACGCCTTCTTGTGCATCACTAAACTTGCCCTGGCGAATGAACGCGACCAAGATATGTAAGTAAACCTCTTTTTTAGGTGAACTTCCTCTCACTTTTTGAATCTCCCTCAATATGATGGTCTTATTACTTTTTCTCGGATCCTTAAAACTCTTAGAACTCAAGATGAAATACCTGAATCTCAATTGGAACTTTCATAATCTTATTTTCGACAATTTGCAACTCGGTGCTACAGATATTTCCATGGGATTCCAGAGACTGGTTCAGAGCCTGAGCAAAGAGGAGGTTGTGCTTGCTGAAGATATAGCTCTTGCTCTCTTGATTTGTGCATTTACTTGCTTTGTCTGTTGTGTCTGAACTTTTGATGATGAGAGGTCCAAAACAAACTCATACGAGTCCCTAAGTAAGGTTTTGTTACCTTTCTGGTTCTTCATCTTTGATATCTTGTGAATCACAATCTGTTTGCAACAGTTCAAGTGTACAAGATCTCTCTATAAACTGTGTATGAAATTTGTACTCTTTATCTGTCTTCTTAATGTAATGGACCTTATGACTCCGGTTCAACCGCACTAAACCGAATCCGGTTCTGTCTGAAATATCAGTTAGCAATTTGGCGGTGACGTGGCGCTTCCTTCCCCACTCGTTTCGCTCCTTCGAATTCAGTTGAATCGTCGTCACTCGTCAATGTCATCATCAACCTTTTCGATTTCTCTTTCTCTCGTCTCTCTCTCTGCTAACAATGGCGACGACTAGTTTAGTTACCGGACTAAAAGTGATTTTACCGGTTATGTTCTGTGTGATGCTCGCGACTCTTGTCTACACCATTATCACCGATGGCCTTCCTTTACCTGATCGCCAAGATGTCTTCACACCGTAAAACCCAATTCTCTCTATCTCTCTCTTTCTTCATTTTCACACACAGAGACACAGATATGTTTGCTCATGTTCCTTTCGTAACGCTTTTCAGATGGTTCGTTACGACAATTGTGGATTTCTACATTAATATTGTACCTATAGCGGTATGGTTTAACCGATATATATTCTTTATTGATGAACCTTTACTTGTATCTAAAATTTTAATCTTTACTTGTTTATTATCTGAATTCAGGTTTGGATTGTGTATAAGGAGTCGACATGGCTTGGTTCAATACTTTGGACCATTTTGCTCATTATATTTGGCAGGTATCATCTTGTTATCTGAATTCTTAAGCAAGATCATAGACGACATTATCTTGAATTTGTTGTCTTTTTTTTTTCTTTTTTGTTTTAAGCCTCACGACCTGTGTGTATCTGTTTCTGCAACTTCTCAAGCTGACAACTCAAGAAGCTTCAGAAGATCCTATGTACTATTTGTTACTTCGAGATTCAATCAAGTATGTGTTTCCATTTAACTTGTTTTCTCTGTTATGAGTTCAACTTCATTAGTATTCTCTTTAATCATTGATATTAGTGTGATTAGTGGCTGTAATGATATGTTCTCCAAGATTTATGCAAGTATGAATTCATTCAAATCAGTAGCTGCTCACAAAGTTCCATGAGAGAATCATAATCTGCTGGATTTTAACATATGATAGATCGATTAATCAATTATGTAAATGTGTTCTTGTAAGGGATGGAGTGGGTCTCAGAGACAAGAATTCACTTGTTGTCACTGCAAGATTTGTGTTTGGTGCCTTAGGATGTGTGATGCTAGGAGCTTTGATTTACACTTGCTCAACTTATGGTTCTCCTTTTCACATGGAGCTTCTATACCCGTGAGTTTAATTTCTTTCTGCATTTTTTTTTTGTGTTTGAATCATCTGACCCTTGCTTTGCTTTATTCATTGACTAAATCTTTCCACAGGTGGATGGTGGTTTTATTGGTTAACTTCTACATTAATGTTGCGGTCTTATCAGTAAGTCCCAAACCTTTCGTTGCATCAGAACTAAAGTATCATCTCTTGCTCCTTTTGGTTTGCTACCAAACTCTTTGAGGCAATCCAAAACACTAGAGTAGTGTTTTGGATGGTGGTGAATGAAAGCCTATAAGTTATATATAAGCTCTGCAATTAATAGCTGGGTTTGTTACAATTTTTGCTCTTCCATGAGTCATTTACTCGTTTATTTCAGGTTTGGGTTGTCTATAAAGAATCTAGTTGGATCATTGGAATACTCTGGGTTGCTCTATTGATAGGTCTTGGCAGGTACAGTTCTCTCAAAAGTCTTAAACTCTTGATGGACAAGGACATTTTTCATTCATGTTTATGTAATCCTTTTCAGCTTTGGCACGAGCGTAGTCATTGTCGTGCAGCTATTCCGTCTCTCTCCTCTTGACCCGCTCTACCTCGTTCTGGTGAACAACAGCAATCGGTAAGCTCGGAATATGCAAAGAGAAGAAAATCTTTCTTCTCTTACATCTGAGAAAACTTAATCTAATAAGATTGATGATTTAGATACTCATTTTTACATTCTAATCTTTGGTTGGAGGAAGCAAAGTTAAAAGTAAAGGCTAAGTAGTGAACTCTCATGGGTCATGGCAGGGCTGGAGATATGTATGAGCGCACTCATTCTGCGGTTTTGCGTATGTGAAGCTTTGTGATTTCATTTTAACTTTTTACCACAGAAGTTCAAAACATATTTTTATCTATTACAAGTTTGTATGTTCCATAGTTTTCTTCTCTATCTAGTTTCCTTTATGTGACAAAAACTGGTAGCCTGTTATCTGGGCATAACTGCAGTTACTTATCAACTTTTTTTGGGTCATGACTTGGACCGGACTGAGCTTTTGGGCTATTTCATGACATAAGTTAGTTTGATGAAAAGATAAATTGATCTACAACATTGGATGCCACAATTTCAACCTCCATTAATCACCTAAGAGTGCATTTTCATTATGCATTCTGCATTTTCTGTACTGTACAAATGCATGTACTTAAAAGATAACATGCAATCACAACCCTTTTTTTTTTTTAATCTATTTAAGGGACATCTACTAAATTTACCCTTCCACACATTTCTTTCATGACATAAGTTTTTTTTTTTTTGTCAAGACATAAGTTTTATTGCACACAATTCTTCTTACTCCTTTTAGTTTTCAGATCTTTTTTTTTTTTTGGTCACCAGTAATTGATGATATTTGGCCAATGAATAAACTATGCATTCTGCATTTTTTTGTTTTTTTTTTTTTTGCATTTTTTTCAGACCTTGAATATAGAGAATCTCTTAGAAATATCCATATAAAAACATAGTAATTCCTTGTTTAGAAATTTTCAATATGATTTATTGTAATCCATATTATGTGGTCAAAAAATCCAAAATAGTTTAATATCCTTATTTATTGTACTGTAGATGGATTCATTAACTATGACAAAATCAAGAATCGCAATCTCCTCTCCTAACAATACATGAGTGTCCATCTTTTACTCCCATCTAAACTAACAAAAGTCATGAATATATATATATATAGTGTATATATATAATGTATATATATAGTATACGAGATATTAAAATAGAATTTGTAATCTATAGAAATAAAAAGATTCAATTATCCATGATTTAGTTTTTTTCTTTCTTGTCTGCTAGCATTATACAGTGAGCTTTGCTGACATCGATGTATATATTGTAAAGATATTGATCGAACGAAGTTCTAACACTAAACTTCAACTTAGGGTTTGCTGATGCACAAAATAATCCCTTTATCTCAACAATGTGAAAAATATGGTTATCCATAGCAATTTTGACAAAACCTTCTTCTTTTTATTGTGTCCTCGAAAAATCTTGTTCTTCCCATAAACAAACCTCATTCTTCCTTTCAAAACCTGTGAGAAGAATAACATGGTATGCTTTAACCTTACAAACTACTTTTCTGGACTCGGAAACGTATATATCACTTCCAATGTTACGAAAAGACTCAAAAACTGGAATAGCGACAATCACAAGAGATTGGGTAAGGCAGCGAAATATATCTTCTTGAAACTTGATAAAATTTTCTTTGTATTCTGCTTTATGAATAATTATATATGTTACTTTGAATTTGGATGCATTGATCTCAACAGCTTGATTTGCAGCATTATTAAACTTATATTTGAAGAAAGTTCACATCATAAACATTAGCTGATTTAATTTAAACTAATTAAAAACCAACAAACCATTTATCATAATCTATATCACATAAAGAGGCTAAACGATTATCTTAACTTTTTGATTTTTAAATATGCTCGGAGACGATTATCTAACAAGTTTTCACAATAAAAACAAATCCATGTTGGAGATGAATTCTCTATATTCAGTTGTAGAGAACTGGTACAATTGAATATAGAGAATCTCCTAGCAATATCCCTATAAACAAAAGTAATTGCTCGTTTTCTCTATATGATTTATTGCAATCCATATTATTCGATCGGAAAATCCAAAATAGTTTAATATCCCTAGTATAGTAACTTAGATGGATTCATTAGCTATGACAAAATCAAGAGTCTCAACTCCTTATAATACATGGATATCCATCTTTTACTCTATTCTAGACTAATAAAAAATCATAAACGTTAATATGTGTGTATGGGATATTTAAAAAGAGTTTGTAATCTATAGAAACAAAAAGTTTCATTATCCATGGTTTTGTAATATAATATTTCGCATCATTATTAATACTATATTTAAAGGAAATTCTAGTGCTGACATCATAAATATTAGCTGATTTATTCTAAACTAATTGAAAACCACCAAACTATTTATCATAATCCAATATCTGCTCAAAAAAAATCTAAAAATAGTTCTTGACTATTTATAGTAATATAGATTGATATCTTAGGCATGACCAAATCAACAGTGACAAGTTCTACCCCCAAAAATTAGGCGTTCGTCTTCTACTCCAATCCAAAATAATTAAGTATCATCAATACATTTATATGTACGTAAATTTGAGGTTGCTCGTAAAATCTAAAACATAAAAGTCACAATCTCGATCCTAAGTAACTGTTAAATCAATTTATGAAAATTTAGTTATAATCAGCTCCTAAGACCTCATTGATTACATTATTAGAAAATAATTAGGATTTGTGTGCCTTTGTTTTTTTTGGAGTCACTTATTAGGATTTGTGTGCTAAAAAACACTTATTTTTTATGAATCAGTAAAGTTGATATTGCTTTGGGTATCAAAACAAAATTTTCACATTTTTGGTTTGTGGAATTAAAATAAAATCTATGTATAAACATAAGCGACAAAAAGGGTAAACATATTCAAAACTGAGACCAATTCTTATTATCAAAGATTCATGAAACACTAATTAGTAATTAATAGTAAAAAATCAAGTGAGACGTGTCCTATTCTATATCAGCAATTGTTCGGATTTATAGGCTCACTAGATATGTATAAATATTGGTACACACTCTTCACACTGATTCAATTTTGTCACTCTCAATTCCTTTCTATAATTGGAGGAAACTAAAAAAGGAAAAAAAAATCAAAATAAGAATAAAAATTAATAAATAAAATAAAAATTTTGAAGAAACAAATCATCAAATCATGGTTTATACACACAATCTCTATCTCACCTAAAAACCAAATCATCAGATCTTTTGTTTTTCAGAATCGGTGATTTTGTTTCCTTTTTCACGAGACGAAAATAACAAATCCTCTCGTAAAAAGTAAACTCATAATCATGGCGGCGGCAGTAGCGACTGGTGTTGCACCGGCGACTATGGTTGATCAAGTTCCGAGTCCGACGGCTCAGACTTCGGTTCAGGTTCCAGTTTCAATACCTGTTCCATCTCCTGCAGCGGCGGCGGTGGTGGCCGATCAAACCCACCCGAACTCCTCGCTCTATGCGGGAGATTTGGACCCGAGAGTGACCGAAGCGCATCTGTTCGATCTGTTCAAACACGTAGCTAATGTTGTCTCGGTTAGAGTTTGTCGTGATCAGAACCGTCGATCTTTGGGATACGCCTACATCAATTTCAGCAACCCTAATGATGGTAAATACAATTCTATACCGCTTGAATTGCAAGTTAGGGTTCATATATTGTTAAAGAAATATATTATCGTGAATTGCATTACAATAAAGAGAATACAATGATTTGCTTTGTTTCAATCTTGGTTTTTTTTATTAGACCTGGTAATTAATTATGATCAATATCATGTTACTGCGGATCATCTTCTTAGATGCTATAAATTTGTCTAGAAATCAACCTTTATAGTTTATATATAATAGTTCATCTATGCTAGCTATACCATGTTACATTGATATGAATCGAAGCTACAACATTTATACAAGTAGATGATGCAATTAGACATTGATATATGCTGTTTGAATACCATGTGTCTCTTATTTTGTGATCTACTCAGTTCAAACCGTGATTAATTTGTTTGAATTTTTTTATTTTTTTTTATTACCCACCTCATCGTAGTAATATACGTACTTGTGCATTTATATACGCCATAGGTGATAGTTTTTTACAGTGAGGATCTTATTTGCTTATCTATTTATATATTATTAACGTGATTTACATTCGCAGCTTACCGTGCAATGGAGGCCTTGAACTACACTCCCCTCTTTGATAGGCCCATTCGTATCATGCTCTCGAACCGTGACCCGAGCACGCGATTAAGCGGCAAAGGAAACATTTTCATCAAAAACCTTGACACCTCAATCGACAACAAGGACTTGTTCGAGACGTTTTCAAGTTTTGGAACCATCCTCTCCTGCAAAGTTGCAATGGACGTGACTGGCCGCTCCAAGGGATATGGATTCGTCCAGTTTGAGAAGGAGGAATCGGCTCAAGCCGCAATTGACAAACTTAACGGAATGCTAATGAACGACAAGCAAGTCTACGTGGGACACTTCATCAGACGCCAAGAACGTGCTCGGGATGAAAATGCCCCTACACCACGTTTCACTAACGTGTACGTCAAGAATCTCCCCAAGGAGATTGGTGAGGACGAGCTACAGAAAACATTTGGCAAATTTGGAGTGATATCAAGCGCGGTTGTAATGAGGGACCAGAGTGGGAACTCGAGGTGTTTCGGGTTTGTGAACTTTGAGTGTACAGAAGCAGCGGCTTCCGCGGTTGAGAAGATGAATGGGATTAGCTTAGGGGAGGATGTGTTGTACGTTGGGAGGGCGCAAAAGAAGTCTGAGAGAGAGGAAGAGCTAAGAAAGAAGTTTGAGCAGGAGAGGATAAACCGGTTTGAGAAATCTCAGGGAGCGAACCTGTATTTGAAGAATCTTGATGATAGCGTCGATGATGAGAAACTCAAGGAGATGTTCTCTGAGTTTGGAAATGTAACCTCTTCCAAGGTAATAGTTAGAAACCGCATACATATAAGTCGTTGGATGTAACGTTGTCTTTGACACAATGTCATACCTAAATGTAGGTTATGCTTAATCCACAAGGAATGAGCAGAGGATTTGGTTTCGTTGCTTATTCCAATCCTGAAGAAGCTTTAAGAGCCGTGAGTTTCTAAACTTACTATTCTTATGTTGTCATACGTCTCTTTTTGATATCTGAGAGATGACCACGTGACAATGCAGCTGAATGAAATGAATGGGAAGATGATAGGAAGGAAACCACTATACATAGCTCTTGCGCAGCGCAAAGAAGATAGACGAGCACACTTACAGGTTTCTTAAAGTCTCTTTACATATTAAAAAAGAAATGGGTTTGTCAGCCTGTGTTGTGACTAAGTACGTACGTTTTCCGTTTTTAGGCGCTGTTTTCTCAGATTAGAGCACCAGGGCCAATGCCAGGGTTCCATCACCCGCCAGGTGGACCGATGTCTGGTCCACCTCAGCACATGTACGTAGGCCAGAACGGAACAAGTCTGGTCCCGTCCCAGCCCATTGGATACGGATTCCAGCCTCAATTTATCCCCGGGATGCGCCCAGGTTCTGGCCCTGGCACTTTCATCATGCCTTATCCGCTTCAGAGACAACCTCAGACTGGTCCTCGTATGGGATTCAGGCGTGGTGCTACTAACATGCAACATCACATCCAACAACAACAAGTATGTTAACTGCACTGAGTTCGTTTATAGTTTTTAACAATCATGAGAATGAATTGGATTGGATTGACAGCTTATGCACCGTAACCCGACCCCGGGAATGAGATATATGAACGGTGCGGGTAACGGGAGGAACGGATTGGATTCGAGTGTTCCGCAAGGAATATTGCCTCCAATCATGCCTTTGCCAAGAGATGCTTCTTCAATCTCTCACCAAAAAGCTCCTCTCCTTCCAATCTCAAAGCTCACTTCTTCCTTAGCTTCCGCTAGTCCAGCTGATCGCACTCGGGTTTGCCTCTTTTCTCTCTGCTCAGCTAATTTGATTGTTTGTTTGCATTTGCTTTTTACATTTTGTATATATTTCTAAATACACCCACAACTCTAAACAACTTATATGAAACATTTTGTCATTTGTAAACGTAAAGTTTCATTTATTAGGCATTTGCATTTTACAATTTCTGAACTGAATTTTTTTTTTTTTTTGGCTGTGGTCTTCATAGTTAAAATACATAAATAGTTTATAAACATTGGCATATTTAATTTGTTATTAAATTTTATAAAAATTGGTTGGGAACAGATGCTTGGAGAGCAACTTTACCCACTTGTGGAAAGGCACGAACCACTTCACGTGGCTAAAGTTACAGGAATGTTGCTGGAGATGGATCAAGCCGAGATTCTGCACCTGATGGAGTCACCAGAGGCACTCAAGTCTAAAGTATCTGAGGCTTTGGATGTTCTCAGGCTATCTGTTGATCCAACTGATCATGATCTTGGTTTCTCTACCACCGACTGAAATTTGCAATGCGTTTGCTGAGACTCTGCTTTTTCTAGTTTTGTTTTGGAGTTCTTCTTTCTGTTTTTAGCAGTTTTAAACTTAGTTTATGGTTTTTGTGTCTTTAACTTAGTTTATGGAATTTTTGTCTGGATGATGATGATTTCTTAATAATCTGCTATCAGCCGATTAGTCTCTTTAGAAATCTGAGTAAACTTCTTCTTGGGATCGTAACTGTACTGTCCCAATCTCCGACGACCAAAATCTTCTGCCTAAAATATATAGACTTATAGAAGAAATAAATCGAAAATCCCAAATGGATCCTTGAACACAAATTTTACCTGGTCGGACGAATGAACATGACCATGTTATCCATGAGTGAGTGAGCATCTTGGTAGTATCTTAGCATAAAATTAACTTTCCCTCACAATGTGTTATCTATTCTTGTTAGGTCTCTGAGTATGGATGGTATGACCAGGACGGACAGGTAGCTACGTAGTGATTTGTGATAGAGTTGTCGATGCAACACCGTACCACCCGGGTTAAGTCCACGTAGTGCATGTTATTGACGAGAAAAAAAATATATGATTGAATGATCTATGTTCTGATTTTTGTTTCTACATGTTTTGGAAAAAAAAAAGTTGATATTTTCAACAGAAAAAAATAAATCTGAAAAGACCGAACTGAGTTTCCGAATTTCCAAGTGCCCAACTCTACTTGAAATTAAGGTTGTTCCGTGGTCATGGTCAGCAACAAGGGACAAGCCTTCGCTTATGGTAGCAGTACAGTGATATACTGACGGGAATCCAGATGTGATTGTATACAGTAATGAATTTATTCGAATGTGCCCTACATAAATTTTGTGGTTTGTATTCGACATGGTTGATTTCAATTATATGCACACATTCTCTTTTTTTTTTTTTTTTTTTTTTTTTTTTTTTTTGTGTGTGTGTTGAATATAAGAGACTCTTTTATGTTTTTATAACTGGAAACAAGCCATTCAATGATTGTAACATTCATTTCATAATACATGTTTGATATGACGTTAATTAGAATGGTTTATGTTTGATCGAATATACTCTCAATCACAACAAGAATCTCATTCAATTAATTTATTCGGAAAACATATAATATTTATATACTAGCTGAGAGTTCTTATTAGAATATTTTCTTTTGAGATAGTACATGAACCATCTTTGGTCATGTAAAAGATATTATAGAAAGTCAACATCAGTGCTAATTTCAAATTGACCATAGTTTTAAAAAATGATTGAATAAAGGAAGAGAGTGAGTGGGGTTGATACGTGTCACCGTCCAAAATGTGTCTGACCCTTCTCATTGGAGGTACACTAGCCGACCCTTTGCCTCATTGTTTGTTGACTTCAGTCACCTTTTACATATTTTATTAACTTACTAATGTTTCCATCCATTGGCTGATTCTAGATTGTTCCATCCACTTTCTTTTCTTTTTGACATTTACTTTGAAACGTAGTATATGATTTGTTTGCTTTTCGTATTTAACAATATTTTTGAATTTTAGATCCTTATATCTATTTTGAGTTGAGATAAAAAATGAAATTATGATAGGATATATATTATTTTATGTAAATACCACATCTAAATTATGATCGGATGACACTAAAACAGCTTATATCTTAATCAGTAATCTTAAATACATTTATATATATCATTAAGAATTTACAGATTTAAAGTATAACCTATTGAATAAATCAAGTTTTCACCTTTATTTATAACAAAAAAAAAAGTTTTGACTTTTGAGCGTTGTTTGAGATTTGCGTTTTCTAAATTTTGCGTAGCAAATATGTTCGATTAAAAAGTATATTGTGTAATGTCAAAGAAGAAAAAGAAAGTATATTGTATATATTTAGAATATTGTAATACTTGAAAAAAAAAAATAGCATTATAAAGATTATGTTGACAATGAAAAGGGTAATGAATATCTCGCTTGCTAAACCACAAAAGAATCAATTCATTGGACTATAACTTAAACATATAATATACCTATCGAAATGTCTACAATTCGAGAATACGACTTCTCAAAAAAGTTATAGAACTCTTATAAAATTTTCTCCACTATAATTTTACTTTATAAAAGCTTGTTGTTAAAATGATATATATACAATAAAAAAGTAGGCAAAACAGCTTTTTACGAAACGCGTTTACTATGATCAGCATGATCATTTTGATTAATTCTATTATCTAATCAGTAAGTTCTCCTCAAAACACTTTTTATATGCTATTTGTAAGTTAATGTTTTCTCCATCTCTTCTCTGAGGATGTCTGCTGGAACAAAGAAATATTGTATATCGTGTAATACGCAGTAAATACTTTTTAATATTTAAAATTAATTAAGTAGTATAAAAATTAAAAATTGCTATAGTTTCTAGAACTCTATAATTATATTCAGTGTTAATTCTATAACCAAAAGTATATGCAGTATTATTTCTTATAATAAGACGTGAAAATATATAAATTATTATTTATAAAATTACATTTATATTTATTTTAAAAGCAATTACAGTGCTAAATAATAATAAAAAAATGGATTGTTTTCTATTATATTACAGTTATTTTCACGTATGGTTTGAGCCCATCAGATTAACATGGTACATGACCATGAAAAAGCCCAGTTATGTTACCATATTCAGACACCAGCCATCCAGACAGAAGTGGACTCCCACAACCACGAATCGTATGGAGATCATTACAATATATTGCTCGCATCTTATTGCGCCACGTCTGTTGTTTAAGCGAAAGATCAACGACCATAGATCTCTTGCTCCACTCTGATTGGTACACGTCATCATATTATGTTCTACTTGTTTTATGCGGTAGAGTGGACAAGTGGGAAGATTAAAAAATATCTTAAAGGAAGTGTGAGGCCCATTTAGATATTTTCTCAACGGGCTGAATCTCAAAAGCTACCCGTTGTTGTTAATTCATAGCCATCGAACGGTTCCAAACACTTCCGGGCAAGCTGCCCGAAATCTTTTAAAGGAATTTTGTGGGTGGGAATCACTGATGAGTGAATCGACGGTTGCAATTTTTGAGGGTGTACGTAACACCTTGTAGCATCTGAACGTAGCTCCTGCCAAAATATCTGTGGCCACATGTCACTAGTTTTTTTTTTTTTTTGTGAAACTATTAATTAATTAGGCAATTCACATGAGAGAGGTTGTATAGTTAAATTAATAAAAAAGGAAATAATACAATCATTCATGACCACCAAACCTTTAAAAATAAATAATCTCTGATTACTTCAACAAATTCTTTACCAATATTGCCTTCATAATTATTAAATAGATTAATTTTGGATTAAATAAACAGATTAAATTTTTAAGTAAATCAATTTTCTAATTGGATTTGTTCTACTTTTATTGATACCAAAGATGAGTTGATATATTGGTTAATCCCTGAATTTTCGAAAACGGATATACTTTCACGAGTTCGATTTATGTTGGAAAGAGTATGCTCTCCAAAAAAGAGTGAATTTAATATGATTTTGATATTGTATTTAAAAAATTATAAGATTCAGCCCAAAATCTATTAGTCATACAAAAATAAAATATGTATTAAAATTTAAAAACTTAATATTTAAATCTGTAAGCATATTTTCTTGTTAATATACATGCAATATACATATTTGAATTCAGATTGTGATTCGAAAACAACAATAGTACAAACCACTAAACTATTTTAAAAAACTAGAGTTGCGTTTGATTGAGTGATGAATTATACATTTAGAGATTGAGAAAAATATGGTAATAAATTTTTAACCATAGTGTGGGATGGACATATATGTGATTGTGAGGATGGTGGTATATGCCATGGTAATGGCGCATAAAAGGTCGTGGCAAAGCTAGGCAATATCGACGACACGTCAGCCGGACGGGAAATCTTAAACCGAGTGGAGAAGCCTCTCCAAATCTCTTTCTCTCTCTCTTCCCCTCAAAGGCACACCACACCACACCACAATCTCTTCTGTCTATTTATGTATGCTTTTGAATCCTTTTTTTCCTTTTTTGATATTTTTTCATCTTTTCCTCTCAAAAAATATCCTCAGAGCTAAAAGCAAAGAGTAAGATAATCATCAATCTCATAGGTCTTTCTTCTTCTACTTCTCTTTCTTTTTTTTTTTAGGAGTTTTTTGGTTGATTGATTCTCAGATTAGATTTTCCCGAATCAATTTTTTTTTTTTTTGGATTTTCTTGGTAATTTTTTTTTTGGTGGATTCTCCTTGATTTGCTTAATTTCTCCAGTTTGGTGTTCTCTGTGTGTTTGTTTTCTTCACTGTTTCTACTTACATTTTTTTTTTCTTTCTCAGCTTAGATTTGTTTTTGATTTCAAACTTTTTTGTATCTCACATCTTGTTTTATCTGATTGAGATTTTTTTTGTTTTCTCTCTTTTGAATTGTATGATGTATCTACAGGAAGCAGCGAATATCTAATAGAGACACGGATTTAGCGTTTAAAGTCAGCTTCGATTTACTGTACAGTGTGTTGGTAGTATAGAAGGAGTTAAATCTGGGTATAGTGATTGTTCTTGCCGGGGAATGTTAAACTACGACGTATTGAAAGGTGTTGGAGATCAAGGGTAGTGCTTTTGTTGCCTCTTTTAAAGAGATTCTTCTGTGGGTGTTAGATTGTGTTATCAATCATTTCTGTGGGTATTAATTCTTCTGGGATGGCTACTTCATCTGAGAGGTGGATCGATGGTCTTCAGTTCTCTTCCTTGTTATGGCCTCCTCCACGGGACCCTCAACAACATAAGGTTAGAGAGCTAAGATTGAAACTGCCCAGGGTTTGGCAATTATGATATTTGATATATGGTGATTGCTGATTTGTCTTCTCTGGGTTTTCGTAGGATCAAGTCGTTGCTTATGTTGAATATTTTGCTCAATTCACATCAGAGCAATTCCCCGATGACATCGCTGAGGTACTTATTGCCTAACCAATATAATGCTAATTAATAAGACGTTTTTATTGATTTGTAAATATTTGTATTAGTTGGTCCGGCATCAGTATCCATCAGATGAGAAGCGACTTTTGGACGATGTGTTGGGTATGAACTTCTCTATCAACACTTATGATGCTTCTTTGTGAATGTACATCTGATTTTTCGTTTTCTGGTGAACAGCAATGTTTGTCCTCCATCATCCGGAGCATGGTCATGCAGTAATTCTTCCAATCATTTCATGTCTCATTGATGGCTCGTTGGTGTACAGCAAGGAAGCTCATCCGTTTGCCTCTTTCATTTCATTAGTTTGCCCAAGTAGTGAGGTAAATAGTTTCCCAACAATTCTAGCTGTGTTGTATATCTTTCATGACTTCCTTTTCATATCATGCTTACTGAGTTGTGAAACGTTCCTATACCATTTTATGCTGACATGTTCACAATCCTAGCAGAATGACTATTCGGAGCAATGGGCTTTGGCATGCGGAGAAATCCTTCGCATTTTGACTCATTACAATCGTCCCATATATAAGACTGAGCAGCAAAATGGAGAAACAGACAGAAATTGTCTGAGCAAAGCTACAACAAGTGGTTCTCCGCCTTCAGAGCCTAAGGCTGTATCATCAACACAGTATGAAAGGAAACCTTTAAGGCCTTTGTCTCCATGGATCAGTGATATACTACTTGCTGCTCCTCTGGGTATAAGAAGTGACTACTTCCGATGGTAAGTATACTGTGTTACTGATGCTTCTATGTCTTCAAGCGCCAGCCTCATTCTTTTATTTTGGTCTCTGCTGAGGTCGATGCATCGAGGTTCTGTAGTGGGCTTTAGCTTACTTACAACTATAAATGTTACTTAAATTTTCAGGTGTAGTGGTGTAATGGGTAAATATGCTGCTGGAGAGCTCAAGCCGCCAACCATTAGTAAGTTTAATGAAAATTCTGATCAACAGAGTTGTTCTATCATTCCGTTCATAACTGTGTATCCATCACTTGTGGCTATGGAATGCGTTCTGAGTTGCTTCTTATAACTCTCACATTGTCCTACTTTGGCAGCTTCTCGAGGATCTGGTAAACATCCTCAGCTGATGCCTTCGACGCCAAGATGGGCTGTTGCTAATGGAGCTGGTGTCATACTGAGTGTTTGTGATGATGAAGTTGCTCGATATGAGACTGCTACGCTAACAGCGGTTGCTGTCCCTGCACTTCTTCTGCCTCCCCCAACGACATCCTTAGATGAGCATCTAGTTGCTGGCCTTCCAGCTCTCGAGCCATATGCACGTTTGTTTCATAGGTATTGTTTCTGAACTTACCCTTTCGGTTGGGGTTTATTAGTACTAGTTTGCTAGTTTTAAGGTTGTGCTTCGGCGACTCCCTGATTCAGAATTGTTTCTTACTTTCCTGTTTTACTACTGTCAGATATTATGCCATTGCAACTCCAAGTGCTACTCAGAGACTTCTTCTTGGACTCTTAGAAGCACCACCGTCGTGGGCTCCAGATGCACTTGATGCTGCTGTACAGCTTGTGGAACTCCTTCGAGCTGCTGAAGATTATGCATCTGGTGTAAGGGTAAGCGTAATATGAATCCTTTAATCGCGCTCCAGAAAGCAAATTGTGTCCCTTGTTCCACACTACGAGATTTTCTGCTTACAATAAGTGGGAGCCTTTGAAATTTCATCGGTGGATAGCATTGGTCCTATAAAAATATGTCAGCTTTGATATGTCATCAAAAAAATAAGCTTTGATCACACTCTCTTTCTTGGTGTAGCTACCCAGGAACTGGATGCATTTGCACTTCTTGCGTGCAATTGGAATTGCTATGTCTATGAGGGCAGGTGTTGCTGCTGATGCTGCAGCCGCTTTGCTTTTCCGCATACTCTCACAGCCGGCACTGCTTTTTCCTCCGCTAAGTCAAGTTGAAGGAGTAGAAATTCAGCACGCGCCTATTGGTGGCTACAGTTCAAATTACAGAAAGCAGGCATGGTTCCTCATTTTTTTATTAGTTCTTTTTTCTTTTCCCCCAACTTATCTCTGATATGCATTTGGCACTCTGCTAAACTTTATATCGAAACTGACTAATATGTCAAGCCTGTATTTCTCAACAGATAGAAGTTCCTGCGGCAGAAGCAACCATTGAAGCCACTGCCCAAGGAATTGCCTCAATGCTTTGTGCTCATGGTCCTGAAGTTGAGTGGAGGATTTGCACTATATGGGAAGCTGCTTATGGGTTGATCCCTTTGAATTCTTCAGCGGTTGATCTTCCCGAAATCATAGTTGCTACCCCACTGCAACCTCCGATCTTGTCATGGAATCTATACATTCCACTCCTCAAAGTACTTGAATATCTTCCACGGGGGAGTCCTTCAGAAGCATGCTTGATGAAAATATTTGTTGCCACCGTGGAAACAATCCTCAGTAGAACTTTTCCGCCTGAATCTTCCAGGGAACATACCAGAAAAGCTAGATCAAGTTTTACCACAAGATCAGCAACCAAAAACCTTGCTATGGCTGAGCTTCGTGCTATGGTTCATGCTCTCTTTTTAGAATCATGCGCTGGTGTGGAATTAGCTTCACGCCTACTTTTTGTTGTGTTGACTGTATGTGTTAGCCATGAAGCACAGTCTAGTGGTAGCAAGAGACCAAGAAGCGAATATGCTAGTACTGCCGATAATATCGACGCGAATCAACCTGTATCTGACAATCAAAATACTAACCGTAAAAGTAGGAATGTCAAGGGACAAGGACCTGTAGCAGCATTTGATTCATACGTTCTTGCTGCTGTTTGTGCTCTTGCCTGTGAGGTTCAGCTGTATCCTATGATCTCTGGAGGGGGAAAATTTTCCAATTCTGCCATGGCTGGAACTATTACGAAGCCTGTAAAGATAAATGGGTCATCTAACGAGTATGGAGCTGGGATTGACTCGGCAATTAATCATACACGCCGAATTTTGGCAATTCTAGAGGCACTCTTTTCATTGAAACCGTCTTCTGTGGGGACTCCATGGAGCTACAGTTCTAGTGAGATAGTTGCTGCGGCCATGGTTGCAGCTCATATTTCCGAACTGTTCAGACGTTCAAAAGCCTTGACGCATGCGTTGTCTGGGTTGATGAGATGTAAGTGGGACAAGGAAATTCATAAAAGAGCGTCATCATTGTATAACCTCATTGATGTTCACAGCAAAGTTGTTGCATCCATTGTTGACAAAGCTGAACCCTTAGAAGCCTACCTTAAGAATACACCGGTTCAGAAGGACTCTCTGACCTGTTTAAACTGGAAGCAACAAAACACATGTGCAAGCACCTCATGCTTTGACACAGCGGTGACATCCGCCTCACGAACTGATATGAATCCAAGGGGCAACCATAAGTATGCTAGACATTCAGATGAAGGTTCAGGGAGACCCTCGGAGAAGGGTATCAAAGAATTTCTCTTGGATGCTTCTGATCTAGCAAATTTCCTCACAGCTGATAGACTCGCTGGGTTCTATTGTGGTACACAAAAGCTTTTGAGGTCAGTGCTTGCAGAGAAACCGGAGCTGTCTTTCTCCGTTGTTTCATTATTATGGCACAAACTGATTGCTGCTCCTGAAATCCAGCCCACCGCAGAAAGCACCTCTGCGCAACAAGGATGGAGACAGGTAAACCGCAGCATCTCTATTTCGCAGCTCGCCTACAGTTTCCTTGATATTCTTTTGGTTCTTCACTAATCCAAGTTCTCAAGGTGCTCGACTTCATTCACTGATCATAGTTTTAATATACCAGGTTGTTGATGCGCTATGCAATGTGGTATCGGCAACGCCAGCAAAAGCAGCTGCAGCAGTTGTTCTTCAGGTCCAAATTTCTCTGAATTTTTTATTTAATTTGCCAGGAATGCGACATGTGTGTAAAAGATTAAAAACTGCGGAAAACCTATGGCTTGTATCACGTTATATAATTCTTGATTCACTCGATTCGATCTCTCATGAATGACAGATTATAAAAACATTAAGCTGGAAAATTTTCTGCAACACTAGTTTGAATATGTCGCGGATAGAAAATAAGGAAAAAAATATCTTGTGTAAAATGATTATGGCTTGTTTCAAGCTTAAATATTGAGGAATTTACTTTTATGCTCTAGTAGCTGAAGGTCTTGTGTTATGTACAGGCTGAGAGGGAGTTGCAGCCTTGGATCGCCAAAGATGATGAAGAAGGTCAGAAAATGTGGAAAATCAACCAACGGATAGTCAAAGTGTTGGTGGAACTCATGCGCAATCATGACAGGCCTGAGTCACTGGTGATTCTGGCAAGTGCATCAGATCTTCTTCTGCGGGCAACTGATGGAATGCTTGTTGATGGAGAAGCTTGTACATTACCTCAACTTGAGGTATTGCACTTTTATAGATTGCTCTACAATGCCCTTCCTCTAGCTGGAGTGAAAATTGGT
This sequence comes from Crucihimalaya himalaica, assembly GCA_004349715.1. Taxonomy (NCBI): domain Eukaryota; kingdom Viridiplantae; phylum Streptophyta; class Magnoliopsida; order Brassicales; family Brassicaceae; genus Crucihimalaya; species Crucihimalaya himalaica. The sequence continues at coordinate 3,393,863 of SMJT01000005.1, forward strand.
TTTCTGATTCCACTGTATTTAAAACTTTTGCAGCTACTTGAAGCCACTGCAAGAGCAATACAGCCGGTGCTAGCTTGGGGGCCATCTGGACTAGCAGTGGTCGACGGTTTATCCAATCTCTTGAAAGTAAGCATAAATTGAACAGAGCCTATGGTTATGTGTGTCAATTGTAGATGATCAGTAGTGGGTCAATACCAAATCTCACATACCCATAGCCATGAGTGGAACTTAGAAACAATCTGTGAACGGAGGGTACTTAAGGCTCCTAAACCATCTCTTAGCTTGCATAAGTCACCATCCAAATGTTCATCTTGCATGTTGGTCTTCGGTTTTGCTACAACTTTCTCTTAAAAGTTAGGGTATTGCTTAATGCTCTGAGTCAGATCTAGTTGCGAAAGTGCTTAACCTTCATCAAATTGTGGACAATCGATATTGGGCTGTACTTAACGTTGTTCTTATCTGTTTGCTTCTATGCAGTGTCGTCTACCAGCAACAATACGGTGCCTTTCCCACCCAAGTGCACATGTTCGTGCCTTAAGCACGTCAGTACTGCGTGACATCATGAACCAAAGTTCAATACCTATTAAGGTAACTCCAAAACTGCCAGCAACAGAGAAGAACGGAATGCATAGCCCGTCCTATCGGTTCTTCAATTCCGCCACAATAGACTGGAAAGCCGATATCCAGAAATGCCTGAACTGGGAAGCTCACAGTTTGCTCTCCACAACTATGCCTACTCAGTTTCTTGACACCGCAGCTCGAGAACTTGGCTGTACCATATTCATGTCCCAATAACGAGCGTCCTCTTATGTTTTTGGTAATTTTTAGTTCTCTAGACAAAAAAATATTTGGACGTAGACCAAGAAGAATATAAATATATAGCTTGTTGTATGTAATATGTATGATGAGTGACTGACCCAATCACTCCCACCGGCGTTGGATTTGCCCTCGCTCTGGGTCGTTATATAACTCAACCTCTTCTTTGTACATTTAAATGACGAAGTAGCTTGACCCTTTTTTCTTGCGTCTGGTGTTTAGCTATTAGTACACTCGTGACTCGTGAGTCGTACCCTTGGCTTTTATTTTTCCCTTAACGTCACTAAATCTAAATCGTAATGTATATCTTCTTTTTCAAGTTGTATGGAAGATCTCCTCTTCTCGTTCATTGATATGATGCTGATGATTAGTGTTAGAGGTGTCAAAACAGACCGGTCAAGTTAGATTTAAGCCTTTAAGTTAAAAGTTAAAACATCGGGTTGATTAGTGTTGTAAACTTGTAATAATTACATTTTAAGCAAACGATATGAAACAGACGCAAAAATAAACATTAACAAAATATTGGGACTTTTAAGGGTAAATTAGTAATTAACCGCAACAGCTTCATATTAGGTTCGAAAACCCTAAAGGAGTAACGCCGCTTATAACAGACCTTACCTTTCCCTGTGGTGGCGCCTCCAGAGTGTAGTAAAAGAGCATCATCCTCCTCTCGCGATCATTCTCGGCATCCAAAAATGGTACGATTATCGATTCTTCAACTATTTTCTCATGATTCTTTTCTGTTTCTTCGAATGTTTCTCTGTTTCTCTGTTTCTCTGTTTCTCCAATTGCTCGTGCTTCATCTAGCGTATCGCTCTTTTTCATTGCTGGTTATGTATTAGATTTGATTTATTGGAGTGGAAGTGTAAGGTAATGTTCCCTTTTATGATTGTTACTGACGGATCTGGTTTTGCTCGTGCGTTTGTGTGTAGTCTCTAGTTGCCAACGAGGAGTTTCAGCATATTTTGCGTGTGCTCAACACTAATGTCGATGGGAAGCAAAAGATTATGTTTGCCTTGACCTCGATCAAGGGTATTGGAAGGCGATTGGCCAACATTGTGTGCAAGAAGGCTGATGTTGACATGAACAAGAGGTTTGTTTCCTGTTTTCTATCTTGTATCTTACCACTGTACCTAACTTAGGGATTGTGATTTTTGAGAGGTTTTGAATAACTCTATTATATTCAATAGAAGATGTAGCTCCATGACTAGAAATTGAACTTGCTCGATCTGGTTCGTTTGTATTCTAAGAAATGTGATAGAAGCTAGTGAAATTCTTGAAGAAGTTGGTCTACTGTTATATTTTCTTGGCATCCTTAATATGTTTTTGCTGGAATATTCAGGGCTGGAGAACTAAGTGCTGCTGAGCTTGACAACCTCATGACAATCGTTGCTAACCCTCGCCAGTTCAAAATCCCAGACTGGTTCTTGAACAGGCAAAAGGATTACAAGGATGGGAAATATTCCCAAGTTGTTTCCAATGCTCTGGACATGAAGCTGAGAGATGATCTTGAGCGCCTCAAGAAGATCAGGTATACATACACAACACACATTCTGTAATTTTTAGAAACCTTATCAGTAGATAGTTATGGTTATTCATTACCTACCATAAAGCTATATGGGAGAAGATAAATCCACACTCTTGTGTTTGATCATGTACTTGAATTACATAGGTATAGGATATGCTCTTATAACGAAAATATGTAGTATTATTGTATTGGTGCGTACTATTGTTAGCCTCTCATGTTGTTTTGATATTACATTTAAGGCTTCTAATCAATAGAAGATTGTTAGTTCTGACTGAGGTTGTCACTCTAATGTAAACAGAAACCACCGTGGTCTGAGGCACTACTGGGGTCTCCGTGTACGTGGACAGCACACCAAAACCACCGGACGCCGTGGAAAGACTGTGGGTGTCTCCAAGAAGCGTTAAAAGAGTTGGTTGTGTTGCACGACAAGCTTGGTTCAATGGCGTTGCTTTGTTTTGTATTGTTTTTGCAGAAGAGATAGTTTAAGAGATGTTGTTTCATCAAAGACGGTAGTAGCTTTTACAAAATATAATTTAATCCAAAACTATGTTGTTTTATTCACTCAATCTCTTTTGTCACTTGGAGCTTCAAATCTGATTAAAACAAAGCTGTAATACCAAAATCCACAGTACCATACACAGAATTACAAATAGAGAAAATAGGCAGAAGGGGTTGTCGCTATCATGCGCAAATGCATCGTTATCGGTTTAATCACTATCAGTAACTTTAAACACCAGAATTAAATATGATTTTCAATTTTTCATGTTACTCTCTCATCGCCCATTGATTCACGCGAGAAACGGGAGAGATAGAGAGAGAGAGAGAGAGAGAGAGAGAAAGTGACGATCTTAATCGCCGGCGCTGACCAAAGTCATCGATTCTCTTCCCCAGCTGATCCCTCAGGTGAATTTTCCTCCCGTAGATTCACTCTTTGTCTTATTTCCTGCGAATTTTCCCGAGAAAAAACCAGCAAAAAGTAGTACCGAGGAAGACAAGCTTTAACTGAGATCGTATCCTTTCGGTGGCTGTGCATGTTTTAAACTCTTCTCTTCAGTTGTTTGCTGGTTATTCGAAAATGGCTTTATAGATCTTCTAATATTATTTACTTCTCTATATCAATTCACGAGTGTTCTTCATCTAAAAACTTACAGTTACAGATCCAATCTCATTTCGTTTCGTTCCTCTATCTCTGTTACGATTTTGGTTTCTTTTTTTGTTTTCCTCTCTCTTTTGGCGTTTTAGATCTTAGGTTGATCCATGCTTTTGAGTTTAAGTGATCCATATATTAAGATCCTCTAAACTCTTTTTTCACTTGAGTGGTTCCAGTCAATTTAGCAAGTAAGATGTTGTATCTGTCATGCTATTACTGTGAATTTTCAGCTATTTTAGTTTGATTTTGTCTTTGTAAGCTTCATATTTCTTGACTCTGAATCTTAACACAAGTTTCCATAATCCTACTATATTTGGTGCTTGGGGTGAGCAGGAAGGTGGACATTGTCAGCTTTTAATGTACGCCAGATGAGTAGAGCAACTAATGTTACTGGCAGTAGAAGGAGGGGGTTTATTCTCAGCGTCCGCGTCTGGGTATAGTAAGGGATTGACCCTTCTTTTCTCTGGTGATAAGGACGGAGATAGGCCCATGAGAGTTGTGCCGTGGAATCAGTACCAGGTGGTTGACCAAGAGGCTGAAGCTGACGACCCTGTTCTTCAGCTGGATTCCATTAAGAACCGAGTTTCCCGCGGTTGTGCTGCTTCCTTCAGTTGTTTTGGTGGCACTTCCGCGGGACTTGAGACCCCATCTCCTCTTAAAGTAGAACCTGTGCAGCAGCGTCGTGAAATATCATCACCAGAGTCTGTCGTTGTTGTTTCTGAAAAGGGCAAAGACCACATAAGCGAAGCTGATAACAACAGCAGCAAAGAAGCTTTCAAACTCTCATTGAGGAGTAGCTTGAAGAGGCCCTCTGTTGCGGAATCACGTTCTCTTGAGGATATAAAAGAATACGAGACGTTAAGCGTGGATGGTAGCGATCTTACCAGTGACATGGCAAGGCGGAAAGTTCAGTGGCCAGATGCTTGTGGTAGTGAACTCACTCAAGTTAGAGAATTTGAGCCGAGGTATGTGATGTGTTACCTCTTATTGAGAAGATTTAAATACCAATACAATTAAACATAAGTAGATCCAATGTTTTATGAAAATAGGATTCTTAATGTGAATACTGAGCTTTAATATACTGCTGTGACTTAACCTCTATGCCTCAAAGTCCAAATCCTTTGATTCATTCAGAGTTTCACATGTGCTTTGTACCAAGCAAACTTGATACATATATTATTTGTTATGCATCATAGTTTTTGCATAGACTTTTTAACATTGTTTCTTTTACTCCTCACTGACTTCCGAGAAACAAAATTGGTGTTGGTTGCAGTGAGATGGGATTATCAGATGAAGAATGGGAGACGGGACGACAAAGGACGTGTTCGTGTGTGATAATGTAAATTCAGAAATCATCGGTATCACTCTTTACTCACCTCTTGTGTGCATCTCTCATAGATTTAAAGTGTATCTGTTATTACAAAGTTCTCTTCAAGGTTTTGGCTTGTACATTTCGTGTTTTGAGTGGCAACCTTTTCCTGGTTTCTATTTTCTAAAAACGATACGAGAACATACAAATCGATGCAGAGTGGCAATAACACGTGTCAATCAGATATGAATTTCAACCACATGACGTACGTGTACAAAACCAAAATACAAGCAATTGACTTGCATTGTTAAAGCGTTTTGCAACAATCCTCCCTATTACCTTCATGAACTGATCAATCAGGTATAACCATGCGTGCACATATAATCGACTTTACGAAGAGTCTCGTTAGTTTCTTCTGTTTCAATTGGAATTGCTTACCAGTTCCAGGGCGTTTGGTTGCAAGTCTAAATCTTTAACAATGCGGAGATTTCTTCGGTACTAAGCCCTCTCTTGGAGGCGTAAACAAAAGCTCTGGATGAAGTGAGCTACTTGTACTTGACTAAGCACATTTGTTGGTTCCTTTACAATCTTAGGACAATAAGGGGTAAACTGACAATTGAAAAACAACAAGAGAGGAATTATGGAATATATATAAACATTAGGGATCAAAATGAAAGTGAACCAGACACAGAAATGTACCGTCTCTTCGAACCAAACCCAGAACCCCGTCCGACGTTTTCCCGGTGCAGCTAAGAACCAAAGAGAGAGAGAGAGAGAGAGAGAGAGAGAGAGAGAGAGAGAGAGAGATGCGGAGGATCAATTCTCTCTACGGAAGAATTGGGAGAGTATCCGAAAATTCGACGAAGCAATCTCATACATTTCTCGCCTCTCTCTCCTTCTCAACGGACGGTGGTTATGGCGGTGACGGTGAGTTTCAGCAGAGCAGCTCCAATGTCAAGATCTTTGATCGAGACCTCAAGCGAATACATGTATAGTCTTCGAATACATCTTACATTTTTGCCTTTTTTTTTGTTAACCCAGATTTCGTTTCCTTGTTTCTGATTTTATAATTTTTGTGCTTCGATTGAAGCGTGATCGAGCGGCGTGGCTGTCCTCTCGCCAGAAAAATGATTCCTTTGTCGACGCTGTTGCAGAGAATCTACTTGACCGCTTAGAGGTACTCTTTGTTTGATGTCTGATCGCACTAAGAGAGTAGAGAAGAGAGCTATTAGCAAAAGCCATAGGTGTTAGTTAAGCGTATTGAGCTTCTCTTGGGGCTTCATTTCTTGATTGCTAATACGTTTTAATAAAATTTATTGATCTTGTTTTGTTCTTTCTAAGGATTGCAAGAAGACTTTTCCGGCTGCATTTTGTTTGGGAGGATCTCTTGGTGCTGTTAAGCGATTATTACGTGGTCGCGGTTAGTTATCTCTCTCTTCACAGTCGTGCTTTAGATTTATTTCCATCTGCATTGTGAATGATGATGATGTTTTTGGCTTTTTTGCACAGGTGGGATTGAAAAGCTTATCATGATGGATACATCATATGATATGGTTAAATCATGTAGAGATGCTCAAGAGGATTCACTCGATAACTCCATTGAAACATCGTATTTGGTTGGTGATGAAGAGTTTCTGCCAATCAAAGAAAGGTAACTACATAAACACTATCGTAAAACCTGTTTTTTTTTTCCATTGCCGCCCCTCACTAGAGTTCTATACCTACTAACATCTGGTTAACGTTGTATGCAAAGTTCGGTTGATTTGATCATAAGTTCGTTGGGGCTTCATTGGACAAATGATCTTCCAGGATCCATGATACAGGTTTTCCCGTTTTGTTACTTAAGTTGGTTTATATGAAATGGTTAGTCCTCGAGCAATATTAATAATGTGCTGGCTTATGATCGTAATAACTGCAGTGCAAACTAGCGCTGAAGCCTGATGGCCTATTTTTAGCAGCAATTCTTGGCGGAGAAACCTTAAAGTTTGTCCTGCCTTTTGTTTCGAATCAAGACTCGATTTTGAATGCCTCTACCATAAATTCATGTATTGAAATTCTTTATTAGGGAGCTGAGAATAGCATGCACTTTGGCTCACATGGAGCGCGAAGGAGGTATTAGTCCCCGGCTATCGCCTTTAGCACAGGTGTGTTTGTGAATCTTAGCAAGCTCACTTAATTTTCTTTCCAGCTTGAAAATAGCAGAAATTGCACTTTGTAGATGACAACCAAAAAGTTGATTTATAGTGAAAGAACATGGCTTCTCTTTCTTTCAGGTTAGGGACGCAGGGAATCTCTTGACCAGGGCGGGTTTTAGTCTTCCTGGTGTTGACGTTGATGAATATGTAGTTAAATACAAGAGTGGTAAACTATTCCACTGTTGTACTTCATCATTGGCGAAAACGTGTATCTTCTAAGAATTTCTTCTGATTTGCGTCTTTGTTTATATCTTTCTACTCAGCGCTGGATCTTATAGAGCATCTTCGTGCAATGGGTGAAACCAATGCTCTTCTCCAGAGAAACAAGGTTGGTATTTTCTTCTGAGACTTTTCGCAATCGTGACTACTGTTGTACATTTTATTAACCAAAATTCCTCTTCTTGATTATAAAAACAGATATTGAATCGCGAAACTGCTCTTGCCACCGCAGCTATATATGACTCCATGTTCGCCACAGAGGATGGCACTATACCTGCTACTTTTCAGGTCCGTGTATAGAATTTCAGAACCAAGGGGATAAACGATTACCCAGTTTCATAACTCAAGTTGTTTTTCTAAAATCCATAGCCAATATATATTCTATAGCTGTTTAGGCTATTCTCTCAATACGCAATATATGTTGTATGGATTGAAACAATGTATGCTAAAAACTAAAAGTGCCTAATCCCGCAGTTGACAACATTTGAGGCCTAAAGTATATCGTTGGGCATTCCTGTGTAGGTGATTTACATGACAGGATGGAGAGAACATTCGTCTCATCCGCAGGCCAAGCGAAGAGGTTCAGCCACGGTATCCTTCACGGATCTCCAGAAGCAATTTGGCGGTCAGTCTTGATGGATGGACTAAAGAGAAGCACGTTCAATAAAGAGAGACTATACAAATGAGACTTGAGAGAAATCAGTGACTTAGCTATAAGGTACTCTGAGGAACTCTTGTAGATTTGTCGTCAAAATGAGTTTTGTCGGAATGTTTCACTATGCGAAAGATGGCAATTATGACGCCTGCTTTCGTACATGTATTTTCGTATCGAATACTAATGTAATAGCTGATCAGATACATGTTTGTATTTTACAAAAATATTTTGAAAACCTAAATTCACCCTTCAAAAACGAAACATAATCTTGCGCGAGGCTTCTTTAATAGGTTCGTCTACAATGGACCAAACTTCACTGAATCAGTGATACAAACATTAATCAAAACCTTATATTCACAACATTTTGGTGCTTACTAGGCTCCGACACTTGTTTTGGTAACCCAAGTCTTAATCAAAACAAGATCAAAGGTGATCGTGACCGTCCAGATAATCATACACTGAAATATTCAACGGCTCCACTTCATCAGCTCCATTCTCATAATACGTCGTCGTCGTATCGCCGTACCCAAAGTTCCCGCTGGTACTGTGGACGATTCCGGCGTCAACGGCCATTCCGGCGTTAGAAGCAGCTTGCTGGATAGATCTCGGCGAAGTCTTGGAAGCGATTGAAGGATTAAGCAAATGAGGGAAATTGAGAGACTCTAACGAATCGGGTTGGTGTAAACAGAAGAAAGCTACGTCGTGTGCTACGGCGGCGCCTTCGGCGGTTGAGAATGAACCTAACCAGAGACGGTCACGAGTTCCCGGAACTCTAATCTCCGATACCCATTTCCCCCATTTCCGGCGACGGATTCCTTTGTACTTTGATTGAGTTTCGCCGGCGTCTCTGACTCTGTAATCCATTTTATTTATTTATTTATGTATGATCGATGTGAAGAAGAAGAAGAAGCTTCGAGTGTTGTATGTTTAAATCTGAGGTATGGAGACTATTTATACGTTGAAATTGTGCCAGAGTCAAAATAATAAATATTAATATTATAATGAGGTTGACCAATTATATTATTACCTTCTTTATTTAATCTTGAGGAAAAAATCAACGGGTCAAAGTATGACCCCTTTTTTATTTTTGTGGTATTCAATTTGACATGTGCCTGACCGGTCCATATTCTTTACAAGTTGCAACTTTTTTAGAGAGTCTAATAAGTAATACTAACTTCAATGGATTTGGAATATTACAGTCATTTTTTTTCGAAACAAGTGGTATTTACCGTATCGTTTCGGTTCAAATAAATGATGGTATTCTGATTTTTTTTTTCAATGTCAAATATCAATTATTTATTTATTCATCATCGTATAAATTCGTATAGTTAAGTGAATCCATAAGTCTTTTTCCCACTTTTCTTTTATATTCATAAAATTACGGACCAAACTCCTCCGTAAGATTTATGGTCAGAAATAAAAAGCGGGTTCAAAAATTTTTCCCTGTTGTCGATACTCGAATTTGGCACATACTCGGATTTGGCACATCTGCCCTTTTGATCACGAGATGTTTTCAATAGAATTATAGAAAACATTTAACCAACACAATATCTATGTGTGTATAAAATAAGAATACTACATATATTATTAACCAAAATACGTGTACAACTACTATATTTACTCTAGTTAGTTTCAGAGAAATCTGTAAAGTAGGAGATGCATAATTCGTTTGTAATAATAAAGAGAGAAGCAGTGGAAAAAAAAAAAAAAAGATTCAAACTCTACCGATGAGGAACGTGAAACGTCGTCGTCTCTAGTTAAACCACGTGGGATAAGAAAAGAACAACAAAGACTTTCTTTGCCATATTTGGGTACAAAATGCGTCATGCGTGACGTGAACACCGTCTTAAAGCGGGTTCTTTTATTTGTGGTTTTTGGTATATTTTGACCAAAATGTGTAATGAAATGAAACTCTCCACGGTGACTACACGCAGACACAACAGAAACAGCCCAAACTAGTTGGAAAAAGTTGTTTTTTGTCTTCTTCTGTGTGTTTAATTAGTATCGGACTGAGACATGATTGACGAATTTAATTAGTTCACACACTCACACGAATCGTCCACGGAGAAACCCAGTCTCATCATGTAATTAATGCGCTTCAGATGCATAACTAATTCTTACTAGTTTATTAGGTTCTCGCCTACACAGACATAGTCACCGACTCATTTAGAAGAATCAAAAAGTTGTAATAACTCGTTTAGTCACTGTGATGTGATCTACCCGTATATCATAGTCACCGACTCATTTAGAAGAAACCAAAAAGTTATTTCAAGAAATGTTCATTAGTTTCTTGACTAAATATATCTACGTCAAACGTTTTGAACTCACATAATCGGAGGATCTATGCGACTTTAGACAGTTTAAATATTTATAAAATTGGATTCATTATATCCTAATGATCGTTAACCTTCTGTCTAAATATAACCATCATAGAATATTCATTATATTTAAAGTTTCTTGACTAGATATATATTCATCTATGTCTAAATATAACAATCATTAGATTCATTACAGAAGTCCGTCTAAGTGTGTATTTGTGTAGCAATCAATTCAACCGGTTTTACTAAATTACCAAGGTTAAAAGAAAACGTGTACATGGAAACTTGTTAAGTTCACGACAGTTTAACACACTTTTTTTAAACCCTGGTAATTTTATATTTTGCAAAAAAATAATAATTTTATAACATTTTCTTTTATGTAAGTCAATCGGTGTCCGATTGGCTCTCGTTCGACGAAAATCATGTCCGATAGCTTAATGGCTTTTTGATGACAAAAAAAATAAAAAAAATAGTCAGAATTAGTATATACCGGTAGATTTTAGTGGGCTTAATTGTATCCTGGAGTGGACAATTCTAAACAAGAGGCCCAAATCATCTAATGCATTCCACAAAACGAACAAATGTCAAATGGAGTGAGTCTCTTTCTCCTCCTTTCTACAAAACCTTCACGCGCGGCTTCTCCTACTTTGATTCGTCCGGTTCGGTCGGTGCTGTCTCCGAATCTCTTGTCTTTTCTTTTTATCTTCCTACATGAGTTCTGTCTCGTCTTTTCCATACTTCTCTAGATCTACTCGTGCTTTTCACCTGTATATGGTATGTTTTGCGGACCACATGTTCGATGAAATGCCTCAAGGGAACTTTTTTTTTTCTTTCTCACCTTTCTTCCTTTGATTTTCAGACGAAGAAGCGAAATTGGATGAACATTTGCTTTTATGGATCAAACTAGTATTGGAACAATAAACAAAACCCATTCTTTGCGGCGATCATATGCCGCTTACTGTATATGCCGTCTTCTCCTTCTCGCTCTATTCCCAGAGGTCTCACTGTATCCGAAATTCGCAAGTTTATTCCTCAGTCTTGGAAACAGCCACCGAAACCCATCTCAGAAACTCCCAAAACCCACAATGAATCTGTTCCAGAAGCTATATTCAAATCATTTAGACATTGCATCGCCCATGGTCAATTTTATGAAGCTTTCAGAACTTTCTCTCTACTTCGTCACCAGTCTTCTTTACCTAGTTCTCATGAATTTATTTTGCATTCAGCAGCTTCCCTTTTATCGACTTGCGTGGATTTTGATGAGTTCGTTCCAGGGCAGCAAATTCATGCTTATTGTATCTCGTCGGGTCTGGAGTTTGACCCTGTTTTGGTCCCAAAGCTGGTTACTTTTTACTCTGCTTTCAATCTCCTTGACGAAGCTCAGACCATTACTGAGAATTCTGACATTTTGCATCCCTTACCGTGGAATGTGCTCATTGATTCGTATGTTAGGAACAAACAGTTTGAGGAGTCAGTTTCTGTTTACAAACGAATGATGAGTAAAGGAATTCGACCGGATGAATTTACTTATCCGTCTGTTCTCAAAGCTTGTGGAGCACTACTGGATTTTGCATCTGGAAGAGTGGCTCATGGCTCCATTGAGGTGAGCCCTCACAGGTGCAACTTGTATGTCTGCAATGTGTTGATATCTATGTATCAAAGATTTGGTAAAGTGGATGTTGCTCGGAAATTGTTTGACAGGATGTCTGAAAGAGATGCTGTCTCATGGAATGCAGTAATTAACTGTTATACTTCTGAGGGCAATTTGGAGGAAGCTCTTAAGCTTTATGATAGAATGCATCTATCTGGTGTAGAAGCGACTGTTGTAACTTGGAACACATTAGCTGGAGGTTGTTTGCATATAGGAGAATATTTTGGGGCTTTGAATTGTGTTGTTAATATGAGAAAAGACAATGTGAGATTAGATTCTGTAGCTATGATTAATGGTTTGAAGGCATGCTCACACCTTGGAGCGTTACGGTGGGGAAAAGAATTTCATTGCCTTGCAATCACTAGTTGTTGCCATACAATTGACAATGTTCGAAATTCATTGATCACATTGTACTCAAGATGCGGTGATCTTAGCCATGCTTTTTTAGTGTTTCAGCAGATTGAAACAAATAGTTTGAGTACATGGAATTCTATCATTTCTGGTTATGCGCACAACATGAGATTGGAAGAAACCTCTTTCCTGCTCAGGGAGATGTTGCGTTCTGGCATTCACCCAAATTACGTTACGCTTGCAAGCATTCTCCCTCTTTGTGCTCGGGTGGCAAACCTGAAACACGGGAAAGAGTTTCACTGCTACATCCTGAGGCGCCAAAGCTTCAACGACTGTTTAATTGTGTGGAACTCCCTTGTTGATATGTATGCAAAATCCGGGAAAATTATAGCTGCAAAGCAAGTATATGATTCAATGAACAAGAGGAATGAAGTGACATACACTTCCTTGATAGATGGATATGGCATGCTGGGTAAAGGAGAAGTCGCTTTGGGATGGTTCAAGAAGATGACCAGATCTGGTATCAAACCTGATCATGTGACTATGGTTGCAGTTTTATCAGCTTGCAGCCATTCCAATTTAGTAGGTGAAGGACAACGCTGGTTTGGGACGATGCAGCCTGTGTTTGGTATACGCCCTCGCCTTGAACACTTTTCTTGTATGGTTGATCTTTATTGCAGAGCAGGTGACCTGGATAAAGCCAAAGATATTTTCGGCATAATTTACGAGCCATCTAGTGCCATGTGTGCTACTCTACTGAAAGCGTGCCTCATCCACGGGAACACAGTCATTGGCGAATGGGCTGCAGATAAGTTACTACTGGAGATGAAGCCAGAACACTTAGGGCACTATATGTTGATTGCAGATATGTATGCAGTTACTGGTTCTTGGAACAAGCAGAGTGACTTGGGTGTGCAAAAGGCTCATGAATTTGTTCTGATGGGAACAGATTCCGGGTTAGATGGATTGAATAAAAAGCCGATAATCGAGTCTGCAGTTAATCAGGAGCAAAGTTCAGATGAAGAACGTCTTGTAGAAGTAGGATAGAGAATAAAAAAAAAGACTGATAGAAGAGTATTTGATTATTCCCTGCGTCAGGATGATCAAACTGGAGCATCAATATGTTGACTGTAAATAATCTATATACGACCATGTATCAACAGAGCAAAAGCAAGTTTTATTTGCATGATTTCTCAGTCAATATAGAGCATGTTTGTGAATCAAGAACTAAGATAAACCTAAGTAATATCAACTGAATACTATCAAGTAGGTTTCTGATTAAAGAAGTAGTGGTCGGTGGTCCTTTGTTAAAGTCATCATACTGTATATATTAATGGATAATTTTCCTTTATTAGTATAAAAAGAATTACTTCAAATAAATTTGAGCCCTCTAAACCCATTAGGGCCCATTAACATTGGAACATGGGATTGTTAAGAGCTCCCTCGTCCCACAGAAACCCTAAGAAAGTTCCAAGCTCCAGAGAAACGAGTTGCGTGTTCATTTTCTCTTGTTGTGTCCTCAAGCGGAAGAATGGCGTCGTTTGATGAAGCACCACCAGGAAACTCCAAGGCCGGTGAGAAGATCTTCAGGACCAAGTGTGCTCAGTGTCACACCGTCGAGAAAGGCGCCGGTCACAGACAAGGTTGCACATCGATCTCTGACTCTTGAGCTCTATTCTATGGTGGATCTTCGTATATTACTAGGCCTTCGTTTCACATCGATTTGTTTCATGTTAACCAATATTCCTTGATTTGATTAGCACACTTAGTTTTAAATGATCATAGATCCGATCTAAAAACCTTGATATGAGAACTTCCTGGGTTTTACATTGGATCTCTGTGATTTATGCGCAATTGTCTCAGTTTTTGCAGTTTTTGTGGAATGTGTATGTGATTCGCAAATCCTAAGTTAGTGACACAAAAATTGATCTTGCTAGTTTGCGTCACAGATCATCATTTCCTTCGAAATTGCGTGAAAATAAAATATTGCTCAATGGTTTCTATATGGTTTATCTTCTATTGTGTCAGTTTTCACAGTAATGTGGAATGTTGTTTTATTACGTCCTAATTGATCACAGATTGAACGTTTCCTTGAATTTGCATGAAAATTGAGAAAACATTCTTTCTCAGAGCACTCCTCTTTTGGTTATTATAGGACCCAATCTGAACGGTCTCTTTGGAAGACAATCTGGTACAACCGCTGGTTACTCTTACTCTGCTGCTAACAAGAACAAAGCTGTGGAGTGGGAAGAGAAGACCTTGTACGATTATTTGCTCAACCCCAAGAAGGTAGATCATATATTGATTCATTCTGATTGTTTTATGAGTTTGTTGGTAACATTGAGATTGATGGCCATTCTGATGCAGTACATACCTGGTACGAAGATGGTGTTCCCTGGACTAAAGAAGCCGCAAGACCGTGCCGATCTCATCGCCTACTTGAAGGAATCTACTGCATAAGTGAATTGATGATGGGACATGACAGGAGTCTCTAAGATTGGTTTTTTTGCTATATTCTTTTGACAAATAAAATCTCAAAACTTTTTTTTGTTATCATCAATTACGTTGTTGGTGGGAATTTGGCTGTCTTGATTTCTGAGGCATACTTTCATTTTCTTACCTCTTGCAGTGTTTAAGAGTAAAGAACAAAAAAAAATTCAAATTATATATATCAACTATGAACAATAATGGAGCAATATTAATGTCATCCTAGATAACATTTAACTCTAGTAACTGATACTCTGTTAAGGTTTTACAAATCCTAGAGAGTCAAAACCTTATCAAATCGTTGGCTTGTTTCCTCGTCTTAGTTTGCATCTCTCTACTCATCGTCGATATCCTTTACAGCATCCTGCCTCACACAAGTAATAGAGATCCATGTTTAGTTACTTTCTGCATGGGACAGATTCATTTCACTATGAATCTTTTTTATGTTTTCAATCAAATGGGAATAGATGACAGGACTATTGTGAGGTTATGCTACAAAGCTTAGAACCAATTGGCCTGACATCAGAAGTGGGAGGCAAATATAACGCAGAGTAGAGAAAGGAATAAGGCAAACAGGTATGAGTTTACCTTTGCAAGGCGTGTCACATATGTTGCAGCCAATGCAGTAACCAACAGACCCAGCCCCAGCGTTAAAAGCTGGCCGTTTCCTCCAGGCAAGCCAACATTAGATTCTTCTTGCTAAAACAACATACAGATAAAAGATTACAACTTGATGATTATGATGCTTGCCAGAGTCACAATGCATTCACAGTTCAGATTATCCATCAGACAGTTTCCTCAATTCCAGTAATTTCCGTAAGTATTGACTAACCCTTCCTCGTTTTGAGTACTTGTTTATCATTAGATATCAATTACCCTTTTTCATTACGTCAGAACAAATTTTTTTGCCGTGATACCACAGCTTGATGATCTTAGCGCTAGTTTTCAATGGTAGTTCTACCATAGACAAGAGCTGATCAACATGGACTTATTGTACACCTAGCAAAGGAAAAGCTCAGTCGATCCTAGTGTTGTACCCTTAGGCTTGACTCGAGAAGATAGGCATGTTTTTGTGCAGTTCATATATTTTGTCAAAGTGTCTACACTTTGGAGGGATATAGATTAGATTAAAATAAATAAAAAACTCACAATGATTGCTCGTCCAAAAGCCCCAGCGCTGACATACGCCCAAGACCCTGGAAGCATACCCAACCAGCTGCAAAAATAGTATGATCCATGAATGAGTATGTTAACTCAGAATTCACCTTATCAAGATGAATTAACTCCTGGTTCTGAGTAAGGAAATGGACATTAATGGAACAAATTGTATTCTTAAATAATGACAGCACAAGTATCAAGCTTCTACATCGGATAAGATAGGGAAATAGTATAAAATGTTGCAATAACACAGACCTTCCTAATACATAAGGCACAAACTTCACAGATGTCAACCCGTACAGGTAATTGCCAAGAGAGAAAGGAAGCAAAGGGCTTAGCCGAAGGAGAGTAACAACCCTAAACCCATTTTCACCAATAGCTTTATCAATGGCAAGGAATTTCTTGTTGTCTTCAACTAACTTAAGGATGCGCTCTCGGGCAAAGTATCGGGCAATTAGAAAAGCAACACTTGCAGCCATCTAACACAGAGTAAAGACAAAATTAGACAGCCAAAAATATATATGAACATGGGAAAGGTCCCTTGATGACATTAAGGATTTTGATTGAGTTTTCTGTGTTATGAGAGAACAACTCACTGTTCCACTAATAGAAACTATGATGGTGCCAACAAGAGGACCGAAGAGAAGACCAGCCGACATCGTCAATGGGAGAGCCGGAATGGCTAGTATCTAACACAAAGTAAGCAGAAAAACAAAAGCTTGAAAGTGAGGATACATGGGTCTCAATGAAAATCAAAGGTCACAATGAAGCAAAAACAACGAAAGCACATGAAGAGAATAAACAACACTTGCCTCAAGTCCAGCATACACAGCAATGAACAGCGCATACCCAGCCGTACCATAACCTGATTTTGATTCAAGAACACAAGACTAAGTCAACTTGTGAAATTAGTCAAAAACTTATCCTAAATACATCACTATCAAAAAGGTATATTGTCACTGAGTTCAGAAAACTACTGGAAGCTAAACATAACCCATTCAACAATGTATTGCACACCACAGGCACATTAAATCAAATCGAACCTTCGATGTAAGTAGAGAATTGAGTGAGGAACGAATTGATCTGATCCCTATAGATATATCCAACGCCGGCGAATCCACCAACTGTACCAATCAACAAAACTCCGGCCAAGATAGTACCCTTAATAGCAGCATCCCCTTCCGATCCGGCATCGTCATCGTTCTCAGTCGCCGAGGACTCAGCATCATCTTCGTCGTTTTCATCACTGGATTTGGGATTGAAGAACCACCGAAGACTCTGAGGAGGCGGGGCGGTAGACGGGAGAGATTGTTGGTTCTTCTTCTTGGTTTGCTTGAGGGAAGAACATGGCTTGAGGAAATGGAATCGTCTGTAGAGTCTAAAGGAAGAGGAAGAAGAAGGAGGAGAGAAGAAGCGGAAGTTGCAGGTAAATGGAAGAGAAGAGGAAGAGGATCTGAGACTCAGACCCAGAGTGAGGCTGCGCATGTTAAGCAGCTTTAATGGAGATGATGATGAAGAAGACGAAGATTGGATTGAAGCAGTGCCATCCAAGTTTTTCAGAGTTTCTTCTTCAGTTTGGGCTTTGGATTGGCGCGGCTATGTTCTAGCGTATTTTGGATGGGCTTCTGGCGATCTAGACGCCACGTGTCTCTGTTCTTAGGATCACGAAAATATAATTATAAGTCTCTTCCAGAAAACACTACGAGAAAATCTATAACTATCGAATATTCGCATCGACTTTTTTGAAACAAACAAATTCAGAATTTTAGGATTTTTTTTTTTCATTTTGTTCACAAATTAATATTGTTTCTTTGATATTTTCTGTATGTTCGATTAGACTAAATGATCAATTACTACAAGACAATTATTAATTTCTTACAAATATATATATATTTAAAGGTGTTTAAAAAAAAAGAAATTTAGACTTTGTAAGGATAGATTTTTCATTGGAGAAATAAATTAAATTTTAAATTTCTAATTTTATGCTAAAACTAATACTCATCGTCTAAAACAAATTCTTTAGGGAACTTTATTGAAAATAAGTTTTTTGTTTTGTCTATCAAGCATTTCAGATGAAACTAAACGATGTCGTTTTAAACTTAAAGATGCTAAACGACATCGTTTGTGGTTTGATGATAACAAAGGGAAATGCGTAATGTTAAGTCAAAATGGGAACTCGAACGTGTCTGACTCTTTTTGTCTTTGGCTTCACCAGTAGGCCTGACTGATCGCCGGAGTTTCTCAATCGCCGTTTCTCCTCTGCTCAAATCCGGTCACTACCATTGTACTTCGTTTACTTGGTTTAGTTCATGGCCAAATCTCGGGCCGTCGTGGAGCTCACTGCTCGTTTCGATCTCGGCGGTGACGATAAGATCCGAGCTATATCTCTCTCCCCTATCTCCGATTCTCAAACCCTAGTATACCTCGGAACCTTCTTTGGATCTCTTCTTCTCCTCTCTCTCGACACTCCGACTAATATTGTCTCGCGTCTCGCAAGTGTATCGCTGAGCGCTTCACCTGTTGAGTCTGTTTTCGTGCTTGGAGAGGAAAGAGGGAAAGTTCTAGCACTCTGCAATGGGTGTTTGTTCTTGGTGGATTCGCTTCTATCTCAACCTGCTAAGAGATTGGGTGGTTTATTGAAAGGGATCAATGTGGTTGCTAGGAGAGTGAGAGGGCGTGACTCCTCGAGTACTGACTTGTTGCCTTCTGAGATTTCGGCGGATTCTAGCTCGAGCAAGAAGTTTCTTCAGTTGCTTGGCGCTGGGAATCGGGTGAATGACGTCAAAGGTAAGGACTTTCGACATGAGAGAGTCCATGAAGGTCATAATGTTTTCGCTGTTGCCATTGGTGAGAGAATGTTGCTGATTGAACTTCAATGTGATGAAAAAGAAGGGTTAAGTGGTTCCTTTGTTGTTTTGAAAGAGATTCTGGGAATTGGTGGTATCAAAACTTTGGTTTGGCTTGATGATTATATTATTGCGGGAACTGTTAAAGGTTATAGCTTGATCTCGTGTGTCACTGGTCAAAGTGGGGTGATTTTCACATTGCCTGATGTGTCTGGTCCCCCACTGCTTAAATTGCTATGTAAAGAGTGGAAGGTGTTACTGTTGGTGGACAATGTGGGAGTTGTTGTGGACACAAATGGTCAGCCTATTGGAGGGAGCCTTGTGTTTCGAAGGAGGCCTGATTCTGTTGGAGAATTGTCTTTCTATTTGGTGACCGTTGGAGACGGGAAAATGGAAATACATCAGAAGAAGTCGGGTGCTTGTGTTCAATCAGTTAGTTTTGGTCCTGAAGGATGTGGGCCTTCACTTTTGGCCGCAGATGAGGCAGGAGATGGAAACCTTTTGGCTGTCACTTCCTTGTCAAAGGTGTTTACCCTGATAATAGCTATCTTCATTTCTCTCGAGTATATCTTGTTGATGAAACGGTAATGATTTTTCTGTTCACTCTTTTCATTGTGATGTTGCAGCTTATTTTTTATCGGAGAGTGCCTTATGAAGAACAGATTAAAGACCTCTTGAGGAAAAAGAGATACAGAGAAGCCATCTCATTGGTGGAGGAGCTTGACTCACAGGGGGAAATTTCGAAAGAAATGCTTTCGTTTCTTCATGCTCAAATAGGGTATCTACTGCTTTTCGATTTGCGATTTGAGGAAGCTGTGAATCAATTTTTGAAGTCAGAAAAAATGGAACCGTCTGAAGTTTTTCCTTTTATCATGCGGGATCCTAATCGCTGGTCGTTGGTGGTATATTTTTTTCCTGCTAGCTGGTTTTATAGTAATTTACTCATAAGTTGTTTCTTAAAATTGACTACTTAATCAACCACAGTTCATTATTTTTCTTACTAAACGCATTGCCTGACTTGTAACGAACCTGAAATTTATGATGTCTCAAGCCTTGTCCTCCTGCACTCTGCTTTACTAAGATTATTGCTTGCTTTCAGGTTCCAAGAAACAAATACTGGGGACTGCATCCTCCCCCTGCTCCTTTCGAAGATGTTGTTGATAATGGGCTGATGGCCATCCAGAGAGCCAATTTTCTAAGAAAAGCAGGAATGGACACTCCGGTTGACGAAGAGTTTTTCTCAAATCCCCCAAGTAGAGCTGATTTATTGGATTCAGCAATTAAAAACATTACCAGGTGAGACAACTACTCTTTTTGTGTATTGTATTTTCCTGGACAGCTTTTGTACTATATCCCTGTTCTCTGAGGTGTGAATTGGCATATAATGAGGTAATGTTACCCGTTGCGAAAGGTACCTCGAGATATCTCGTGAGAAGGACTTAACCTACCCAGTGAGGGAGGGAATAGACACACTTCTAATGCTTCTTTACAGAGCATTAAACCGTGTTGAAGATATGGAGAATCTTGCGTCTTCCGATAATAACTGTATTGTGGTATGTTTTTTCAGTGAATATATTTTACGTATATACATATTTGCATGGCATCAGCTTGATAGGTGGCACCACAAACTAATAACTGAAAGATGTGAGAAACCTGTTATACGGATTTAGTAAATCTATTCTTTGACAGAACTATTGAAGCAAGACAGCTATAAATTAGTTAAAAAGGAGAAGAAAACAAGTTTTCAGAGCCTAGTAGACTAGGTGCGCTTTTGTATGCATTGTACTTGTACCAGTTTTTCAGTTGTTTAGCTGAGTGTCAGTTTAGTAAACCACTGTATTTGAAAGCAATGTATCAATGACAATCATCTTAGAATGCTGTCTTTTCCCCGTAGTGCTGTTAACTGGAAAATATTAACTGTAGTACTCTAGGATTCATGTAAATGTACGATGAGGAAATTACAAATTTCTGGATCCTTATAATTACAATGCACAGAAAAACAAAGAGCTTGTTGTCAGAATGTTGCTTGAGGTAGAACTTTACAAATTGTGTGGGCAATGCAGGAGGAGTTGGAGACTCTTTTAACTGAATCTGGACACTTACGGACACTTGCATTCCTCTATGCAAGTAAGGGGATGAGTGCAAAGGCTCTTGCTATTTGGCGTCTCTTTACGAAGAATTATTCATCTGGTCTATGGCAAGACTCAGATGACTTGGTGCCCTATTTACACGACAACGAGCTCATTAGGTTATCTGGTAAAGAGGCTGCTGCCGCAGAAGCAGCCAGAATTCTTGAGGAACCCTGTGATCCAGAACTGGCATTGCAGCATCTTAGTTGGGTATGACATATATATGACATAATTCCAAGTTGTTGTGACTTTGTACAATAAATATTTGCATCTTGTGAGTATAATTGATGATTGCGGATATATCTTTTTTAGATTTCAGATATAAACCCATTGTTTGCTATCCAAGTCTTGACGTCAGATAAAAGGACAGAAGAGCTTTCGCCAGGTGGGAATCAGGGTTAACAGGACATTTGTGTTTGATTGTGAGTCAGATGTTGATCTCTATTCGTTCGTCTTAGAAATATTTTGCCAACTGTTTCTTAGGTTTTGAATTGTGATCTATTCTGAACTTGTATTGTTGAATAATTGCTTAGCTGAAGTCTGACATGATTAATTTAAT
Organism: Crucihimalaya himalaica; assembly: GCA_004349715.1. Lineage (NCBI taxonomy): Eukaryota > Viridiplantae > Streptophyta > Magnoliopsida > Brassicales > Brassicaceae > Crucihimalaya > Crucihimalaya himalaica. The sequence goes on from SMJT01000005.1 coordinate 3,415,234, forward strand.
GCAAGAAGTCTAAGGCTGCTTCAGGTTCAGGATAACATAATTTTGTCCGTCCATATATTCTCATGTCTCTAGTGTGCTGTTCATCAATATAGTTAAGATTAGCGTTTGAATAGGCATCTGTTCCTTTATTGTTGTAAAAAACTTACAGAGTTCAGTTTTTTTTTTCTCTGTCTCTGGGTTGGCTTGGCAGATTTTATTGAGTGGCTTCGCAGATAACATTATATGTATAGTGGTGGATTATATACTAAAATTTTTGATTGATGTGAGGGTCTGTGTTTCTTAATCTTATTGCAGAGCAAGTGATCCAAGCTATTGATTCCAAAAAGGTTGAAATCATACAGAGGTATAGTTACTTACAGCATAGATAAATTTCACCGACCTAGAGTTTTAGTTAAAGCTTACCAGTAACTAGTACGAGGAAGGTCCACCAGAGCTATTTGTAGCGAAGTTGGGAAAGTTCTAAAACTTTTTTTACTTTATATATACTGGCCAGGTACTTCCAATGGTTGATTGAGGAAAGAGACTACACTGACCCGCAGCTGCATACATCGTATGCTCTCTCACTTGCCAGATCAGCACTTGAGTGTGTTGAAGTTCAAATCCGAGAAGCTGATGCTGGAGGCAGAGAGGCACATGATTGTAATGCTGGAAGTATTTCTTTGTTTGAAAGTGATGTACGAGAAAGATTGCAGACCTTTTTGCAGTCTTCAGATCTATATGATCCTGAAGAAATCTTGGATTTGATAGAAGGATCAGAACTGTGGTTGGAAAAGGTTTGTCGGTCATTTTTGTTTCCTTCTGTTTGTGAATGGTTCTAAAAAAATGTCATTTAGGTGTGTATGCACAACTAGGATGTTTCATGGTTAAGTTGATACACCGATATTTTTTCAATGATTCTTTTACTGTCAAAGTTATGTGTTGTTTTACCCATTTGATATGTCAATTTTTTTTGGACAGGCAATCCTATACCGAAGGATAGGGCAGGAGACATTGGTCCTCCAAATTCTTGCTCTGTAAGTTCACATTACTAGTCCAAGAAGTGTTAAGAAAAAAAACAAAAAAAAAAATTGTCTATCTGATTGTTCTGGAAACCAAAGATTTTGAGACCTTATGAAGTAGCAAATATAGTTTATTGTGAATTTGAATGTGGGGTTACTGAGAAGATCTTCTGTGGTGAGCGCCAGGAAGCTTGAGGATTGTGCAGCTGCAGAGCAGTATTGTGTAGAGATTGGAAGACCAGATGCATTTATGCAGTAGGTTCTTTTCCTTCATTTCATCACTTTATTGTGAATGCCATCATGCGATCTCTTTTCCTTGTTAAATCCCTTAAAACTGAAAGTTTATCTTAGGTTACTTGATATGTACCTGGATCCTCAAAATGGTAAAGAGCCTATGTTCAAGGCTGCTGTTCGTCTTCTCCACAACTACGGGGAATCCCTTGATCCTTTGCAAGTTTTGGAAGTAAGAAATCCCAGTCCTCCATATGTTAAAAAGAAGCTGATATTGCTTACAGCTTTTTCGTTTGGTATTTGTTTGATGATAGAGCTGATATCAGGTTTTATTTGCAGAAATTGTCTCCTGATATGCCCCTAAAACTGGCATCAGATACAATTTTGAGAATGCTGAGGGCACGTGTTCATCATCATCGTCAAGGCCAAGTAAAAAAAAATCACAAACCCTACAACTCTGTGTATTCTATATTCTCTACTGTTGTGAATATATATCTTCATTTGGGGAAGGGAAAGGGTGGAAGAATATTGTGCGCTTTAGTTGTCAAAGGTGCCATGGGTATCAGTAAACCTAAAAAACAATCATTACTGAAAGTAACATTGATTGACTTATCAGGGATTTGTTAGAGTGTTTTATGTTCCTGCAATCTGTATGTAATGTGGGGTGTAGCTTTAGTGTCTGAATGATCTTAAGTCAATTTGTTACAGATTGTACACAGTATCTCTCGTGCATTGGATGTAGACTCGAGGTTAGCAAGATTAGAAGAAAGATCACGTCACATGCAGATAAATGATGAGAGCCTCTGTGATTCCTGCTACGCCCGCCTGGGAACTAAGCTATTTGCTATGTACCCTGATGATACCATTGTCTGTTACAAGGTTAGTCCCCCGCTTACAATATAATTATGTTTCCTCCTATATCCGAATTCATAAGGGATTTAGTATCTTTCTTGCACGTTTCTTTTCTCTGAGGGTACATTTGTTGTTCTTCTTTTTCTTCCCAGTGTTACCGACGGCTGGGTGAATCAAAGTCAGTAACAGGCCGTGACTTCAAGCGAGATGTTCTGATAAAACCTGGTTGGTTAGTAAACCGGTAGCACAAGATGCCCTTCTTGTTCCGCAACAATCACTTTTTTCACTTGACCTCTAACTTCTCACAAACACAGAGCCGGTACAGTACAAACAGCAGCTCACGCAGTTCCACTTGCTTAAAAGTTGTGGTTGTGGTGGTACTGTGAGCTTGATACAGATAATGAAGACATAAGGATCTGCATTCTATTGCCATAGCTTTATGAAGCTCGTCTCTAGGCTTGTGGAGACAAACTCAAATCGGCTACATTTCAAAGATTTTTCATGTTCTGTAGGCATTTTTGTCCTTGTGACAGTAAAATATAATATATGACCTTGTAGTCTCGCTTTAGCTATGTAAAGATGAAGGACCATTTTGGCAAATAAATGAAAAAATAATAAATAATTGAAAAAAAACCAGAAAAACGAGTGAGACGGGAAAAAAACGAAGAAAAATCAAACAGACGAGTCTCGCTAAGAGACGGTCAGTGGAAGAAGACGATCTTCCGATTCAGGTTTCTGCTCTCATCTTCCATCAGGGCATCATACTCTTCGAGATACAGTTTTAGTTTTGCTTTACTCGTCGAATCGTTTCTCGCCGATCACCGGTTGGAGCAACAGTTAAATTTCGGGGGAAAATGTCGATTAATATGAGAACGCTGACGCAAGCACTGGCCAAAACAGCTGCGGTGATTGAGAAGACGGTTCAAACCACAGTACAGGAGGTCACAGGTCCCAAGCCTCTTCAAGACTACGAGCTTCTCGATCAGATCGGTTCCGGTGGTCCTGGCCTCGCCTGGAAGCTTTACTCCGCCAGGGCACGTGACTCCTCGCGGCCTCAGCAGTATCCAACCGTTTGCGTCTGGGTGCTTGATAAACGCGCCTTGTCTGAGGCTCGTGCTAGGGCGGGATTATCTAAAGCTGCCGAAGATGCGTTTCTCGATTTGATTCGTGCTGATGCTGGGAAGCTTGTGCGGCTTAGGCATCCCGGTGTGGTCCACGTGGTTCAGGCGCTTGATGAGAATAAGAATGCTATGGCTCTGGTTACGGAGCCGCTTTTCGCATCTGTGGCTAACGCGCTTGGGGGTGTGGGAAATGTGGATAACGTTCCGAAAGATCTCAAGTCCATGGTGCGTTAATTCATGTGATTGAACTTCATACGAATTCGAATTTGAGCAACTGACTGAGGAAATGGAAAATAGTTGACCATTTCGTATAATTGCTGTAGGAGATGAGTTTGTTGGAGGTGAAGCATGGTCTCCTCCAAATTGCAGAGACATTGAACTTTCTCCATAATAACGCCCATCTCATTCATCGTGCTGTATCCCCTGAGGTTGCTTTTTCAAAATTGCTACTGATTACGTATTCATCTTCTATGAAGCTGTTGTTATTTATTAATCTTTGCATCTATAACTTCATTGCAGAATGTTTTTATTACTTCCGCTGGTTCCTGGAAGCTTGCCGGATTTGGCTTTGCTATTTCCGAAGCACAGAATGGGAATTTGGATAGCATGCAATCATTCCACTACTCTGTGGGTACTTAAACTCATAATCGATTACTAGATTGACGTACAACTTTTCGATTCAGCTCTGGCATCTAGATGATTTTCCTATGCAAAATATGATGACTCTTCTGATATTGATGGATCTGTGTAGGAATATGATGTTGAAGACTCAATCCTGCCACTCCAACCATCTTTAAATTATACGGCACCTGAATTGGTGCGTAACAAAACTCCTTCAGCTGGAGCTTCTTCGGACATTTTTAGTTTCGGATGCCTCGCTTATCATTTAGTGGCACGGAAACCATTGTTTGATTGCCATAACAATGTCAAAATGGTAATGCTAAAACCCAAGCTCGTTAGTGTCCGTTTAAAATGTATTTTAATGTTATCCTGTAGTAGTATAATATATGTCCTTTTCATCGCTGATGGTTACCTTGCAATTTTATTGCAGTACATGAACACATTGAACTATTTAACAAATGAAACTTTCTCATCTATACCCTCGGACTTGGTATCTGATTTGCAACATATGCTATCAATGAACGAGTCCTTTAGACCAACAGCATTAGATTTCACAGGTAGGAATACCTAATCTTCATGAGGTTTCATCGTTTATTGTGACAAACTTTACCTCATTGGTTGTGCGCTTACATCTTGGACTTGAACTTTCACCTGCAGGATCTAATTTTTTCCGAAGTGACACTAGGTTACGTGCCCTCCGTTTCCTTGATCATATGCTTGTATGTGTATACACTCCAATCGCATTTCAGACAGACATCATTTAGATAATGGGAAATATATAAGCCTTTGGCATTTTTTTAATCTATTGCAGGAAAGAGACAACATGCAGAAGTCTGAGTTCTTAAAAGCATTATCAGATATGTGGAAAGATTTTGATTCTCGCGTATTACGGTACAAGGTAGTCACTTTATGGCGTCTTTCCTGTATTCTGTTACTTAACAGAAAACAAATCAGTTGCTCAAGTGATTTTCCTATTAACAACTAATCAAACCAGGTTTTGTCAAGCAGGTGCTTCCGCCTCTTTGTGCTGAACTTAGGAATTTGGTTATGCAGCCTGTGATTCTTCCCATGGTTCTAACAATAGCAGAGTCTCAGGTGCTTTTTCTAATCTTGGGTATTTACATTTGATCAATCAGATTTATGTGTTTATTTCCTCGTATTTTGTTTGGGACTTACAGATACCAGCTGTTTCTAGATATATTTGTTTCTTATTACGTGTGTCCTATGACCTGTCGCGCACACATATACTTTAGACCTGCTCTTTTCAGTTGTACAAATGGTGATTGCTCAAATACATACTGGCTCTTTATCAACCTGTCATTTGTAGAAAACTTGGAAGTTGCTTCGCGTTGACCTTTACAAGGATTTCTTTTGAATCTTTACTCATGTTTTAATGAATGCTTGAAACCTTAAATTATAATTTGCAGGATAAGAATGACTTTGAGTTGACAACGCTCCCAGCCCTTGTTCCTGTTTTGAGTACTGCTACGGGTGATACTTTACTGTTGCTTGTAAAGCGTGCAGAGCTTATAATTAATAAGGTAAGTCTCTAACCAATATGTTTGCATCACTGGAAATTATGTAATTAAACCTGCATGTGTCTGCTAAGTTCTACTGATTTGACATAATGGAAAAGGGTAAAGTATAGTTTACCCATGACATTTATCTAGTGTTATTACTTAAATTTAAAATAAATGGCAGTGCAACAACTATACGTTTTTTCTTATGCTGCCGTAAACCGATACAAGACCTTTAATTTCTTAAAGCTGACATATTTCTCTTGTGACTTTTATTCCTATCTGCTATTTGCTTCTCTACTCCAATTGTAAATATGCAGAATGGAATCACCATCCCTTTATTCTTTTATTATCTTATGCCCTCAGATCTCTTACTTTGTTTAATATTTGTAGACTAATGCAGAGAATCTTGTATCACATGTCCTCCCTTTGCTTCTCCGAGCATACAACGACAACGATGTCCGGATACAGGAGGAAGTTCTGAAAAGATCTACATCTGTTGCTAAACAACTCGATGGTCAGGTGATGCTTGATGCTTTGTAGTTTATATTTTTTATTTTATTGGATGAGTTTTATCTGAATGGACGATTTAAGCTTCAGGGTTGATGTGTGGACTACACAAGCTTAGTGTCACATGCATTTTAATTTTGGTTATGCAGTAGGCAAATTGTTCGGTTCTTATTTTTCCAACTTGTTTTTGCAGGTTGTAAGGCAAGCAATTTTGCCCCGTGTTCATGGCTTGGCTCTCAAAACCACAGTTGCTGCTGTATGTTGTTAGCCTTGATCGGTTCAATTTTTGTGTCTTTTTAACATCAATGGATTAGATGAAGAGCTCGATCTTCTAAACAAAATTTTAAGTAGAACATATATGTGGTGCAGGTCAGAGTAAATGCTTTGCTTTGCTTAGCAGAGCTGGTTCAAACGCTTGATAAACTTGCTGTTACTGAAATTCTGCAAACAATTCAACGCTGCACTGCGGTTGATCGTTCTGCACCTACCCTTATGTGTACTCTTGCAGTTGCAAACGCAATTCTCAAGCAGGTAGGTAGAAAGTACAGCTTACTTTCTCAATGGGTTTTTAAAATATCTGTGGCAGCTTATAACATAACTACGTCTCTCATAATGCTTTCTACATCATTTTTTTTCTAGTATGGAGTTGAGTTCACCTCAGAACACGTCCTTCCCCTGATTATACCACTTCTCACTGCCCAACAATTGAATGTCCAACAGTTTGCCAAATATATGCTATTTGTCAAGGATATCCTCAGGTATGCCTCTGAACAGTCCCATCCGTGTTTCCAAGTCCTTATTTCCCTTACAACTGCATACTTTTGTTATTGTTTCCAACATCTGGTTTGTGTATCCTCTGGTCACGGAACAGAAAAATAGAGGAAAAAAGAGGAGTTACAATAAATGATTGTGGAGTCCCAGAAGTAAAACCAGGCTCTATTGCGGATGGACTTCAGTTTCAAACACCAACCCAAAAAATTGAGAAGGTTGCTTCTGCAGCAAAGAACAGTCCTGCATGGGATGAAGACTGGGCCCTCCCGACCAAAAGTTCTGCTTCAAGAGATCATCCTGGACCGGCAAACACTCAGTTAAACAAATCTACTGTTCAGTCACAGCCATTGACCCAAACAACAGTACCAACCACATGCCCTGCAGTTGACCTGGAGTGGCCTCCAAGACAATCTTCCAATGTCACTGCTCAGCCAGCTAATGATGAGACACGGCTAAACACAGCAGGTACGTCATCAACTCCAAGTTTTGATGAACTAGACCCTTTTGCTAACTGGCCACCACGGCCCAACGGTGCTTCCATTGCTTCTGGGGGTTTCCACAACAGTACTGCCACTCAACCCCCACTTAGCAGTTCTGGTCTGAGTAACAATTTAACAGACAATAGGCAGTTTCAGACAGCTAACAACGACTTCTGGGCCTTTGGCAATGCCTCCCTCTCTTCTATGAAATCACAGCAAGAGACTTCAGGTATCAGCGCAAGTAACCTAGATCCCATGAGCTCTTTCGGGATTCAGAATCAGATCCAAGGAATGCGGTCTTTTGGAAACAGTTCATACAGTAACCAGAAGCCTTCAGCAGACATCAGTTCCATATTCAGTTCAAGCAAAACCGAGCAATCTGCAATGAAACTTGCACCACCGCCTTCAATAGCTGTGGGAAGAGGAAGGGGAAGGGGTAGAAGTGGGACATCTACCTCAAAGACAAGTGGTTCAAAGCAGCAACAAAGCGAGCAGCCATCGTTGTTAGATCTATTGTGATTAGAGCTTTGGTTGAGACATTGGGGTAAAAGACAGTACCTGTCAGAAAACAGAACAGGCATGTGCAGAGTGATTGAGTGGGTTGTGTTTTTGTTGATTCTTGAGATTAAAATTCCACCATAATATCTAAATACATCACAGTTACAGGTTCTTTCTCTACCTACCTCTAAACTCTGTAAATCGTTTTGCTCATTGTTTTCTTCATTAGTCACTATATTCTCGTCAGTGTTTTATCATAGAGCCTCTGTGCAGTGCAATGGTTACATAGGAATATAGTATATCAGTTTCAATTTGGAATATGTTCCAGAGAAAAATCATGCATCAATCATTGTACATAATATCTCCTTCTGAATTTGATTTATAAGAGATTAAATTATTGTAATCTTCTTATGTATCAATTCAATTTTTGTATATGGTCTGCTATTGGATCATTATATTACACGTGCAGAGATTAAGCCGCGAATCCCCCACATCGAGATTCAAGAAATATTATCTAGGGATTTGTTGTGGAACGAGAGAAAGGTGTTTTTGTTTGCTTAACTTTAATTTCAGCTCTACCAAGGCTTAAAGCCGCCTTTTATGCAAACCCCTCAAGTTTAGCGTAATTTTTATTTTGTCCCTGCCTAGTACATTGCTAATTTTTCACCCCATTATTTAAAGCTTTTCAATTTTTCATGCCTTCATCTTTGATTTCGTAAGAAGACTATCGATATTTTCATAATACTATATTAGGGATATATCTCATGCATAATATAAAAACTAATAAGATAACAATAGAGATTAAGGCATCATTTACGTGTTAATTACATGTGACTTGAGAAACCCATAAGTCCCGTTATTTGGCGCCATTTACGTTCGCCCATTCTCTTGTCTCTTTTTTCTAATTCATAATCCCCAAAACCCTAACCTAACTAAACTAAATATTACCTAACTAACAACCCTAATATCATTGTTTAAGACATTGTTTACTTATCCCTAACCGTACATATTACGTAACGCGAAAATCTAAAATACTCATTACAGTTAACTATGGCAAAAGATCAGAATCAATCATCAATACTATTAAAAATTTACTTGTGAACTAATACAGACAAGACTATGCGGTAATCAAATATCAGTTAAGAAGATGAACACTTAATCCTACAATGAAAAGAAGATAAGAGATAATCAAGTCATGAAGTATAACAGTACATGTAGTTAATTCCACTTGTCAGTTCTATATTATATTATTAAAAAAAAAAAAAAGGGGATTCGAATTGAAGGAACTAAGAACGGTTTTTTTAGCAGTTAAGCTGAACTTCAAAAAGCCATAATCTTCGCTCTAAATCTCATCAGCCCCGGTCTCATTCTCTGGCTATATATACGTGTGTGAATAGAGTCGTACCCTCAAGCCAACACGATTACAAGAATGGCTTCTCCTTTATTATGTGTGTTCCTTCTCTCTGCGCTTTCACTGGAGAATACCTATGCCAGTCCCAATTACAGAGAAGCACTCTCAAAGTCGTTGCTCTTTTTCCAAGGTCAGCGGTCTGGTCGCCTCCCTGGTGACCAAAAACTCTCATGGAGGTCTAGCTCTGGCCTCTCTGATGGCTCCTCTGCTCATGTAAGACCCTAAACTGTAAACCCATTGTCAGTAGCAGTAGAAGCGTAAAACATCAATCTGAATAACATGGTTAACAATGATTTGCAGGTGGACCTGACCGGAGGCTACTATGATGCTGGGGACAACGTGAAGTTCAATTTCCCGATGGCGTTCACCACCACGATGCTCTCTTGGAGCTCTTTGGAGTATGGTAAGAAGATGGGATCCGAACTCCAGAACTCCCGTGTGGCCATCCGTTGGGCGACGGACTATCTGCTAAAATGTGCCAGGGCCACCCCCGGGAAGCTTTACGTTGGAGTAGGAGATCCTAATGGTGATCACAAATGCTGGGAACGACCAGAAGATATGGACACTCCTCGCACTGTCTACTCTGTATCCCCCTCAAACCCTGGCTCTGATGTAGCCGCTGAAACAGCTGCTGCTCTAGCTGCAAGCTCCATGGTTTTCAGAAAAGTTGATCCCAAGTACTCTCGCTTGCTCCTGGCGACAGCAAAGAAGGTCATGCAGTTCGCCATACAATACCGAGGCGCTTACAGTGATTCTCTTTCCTCATCCGTCTGTCCTTTCTACTGCTCCTACTCTGGCTACAAGGTCTGCATTCATATGTTTACCTTGATCCGAATCACAAGACACATATCAATGAATCATTGCAACTAAACTACTCTTTCCAATCTTATGGTAACAGGACGAGCTGGTGTGGGGTGCGGCATGGCTTCATAGAGCAACCAACGACCCGTATTACACAAACTTCATAAAATCCTTAGGGGGCGGAGATCAGCCAGACATCTTCAGTTGGGACAATAAGTACGCTGGTGCCTATGTTCTTCTCTCACGAGTATGTCTCAACCCTTTAAATTCATAGACACAACTTAGCTTATCCTAACAGGTTCAACGATTCACAAATATATATCTTTCGCAGCGAGCAGTACTAAACAAAGACAACAACTTTGAGCCCTACAAGCAAGCAGCTGAGAATTTCATGTGCAAGATCCTTCCAAATTCTCCCTCTTCGTCCACTAAGTACACTCCAGGTAACTTAATACGATAACACCTTTTCTCCGGAAGTAATTCAAAACTAACAACATCGATGATTACTTAAATACTTCTCCCCAAAACAAAAAAAATTCAGGTGGATTGATGTACAAATTACCTCAGAGCAATCTGCAATACGTGACATCAATAACATTCCTGCTCACGACCTACGCCAAATACATGAAATCCACAAAACACACCTTCAACTGCGGAAACTCACTCATCGTCCCAAACATACTGATAAATCTATCGAAGCGACAAGTGGATTACATCCTTGGTGCCAATCCAATGAAGATGTCGTACATGGTGGGATTCGGCTCCAGTTTCCCAAAGAGAATACACCATAGAGGATCATCTCTCCCGAGCCGAGCAGCCCGTTCCAATTCTCTGGGATGCAACGGAGGATTCCAATATTTCCGAACACAAAACACAAATCCAAACATATTAACGGGAGCAATCGTAGGAGGACCGAATCAAAAGGACGAGTATCCAGACCAGAGAGACGATTACACCCGATCAGAGCCAGCTACTTACATCAACGCCGCATTCGTCGGACCATTGGCGTATTTCGCCGCCGGCCAGTCGCCGTAAATCGTTATTCACTCACTCACTCTGTCAGTTCGTTGCTTTTTTCAATTTCCTGATTTGTAAAAGTTGTAAGAGATCAGATCGGTTAGTTAGACTAAACCCTTACCGTGTAATGGGTAAGGCTATTTCAGATGTAATCTCTAGTGGGCTTTTAGGTCCATTATTAATGGAATAATTAGAAAGCTATACAATTTTTTTTTGTCAACCTCAGTCTATGTTTTAGAATATCTAAATAAGGCAGCTGTGATAGAAGAGGAAGGGAACAATCCACGCTGGCTGTCACGTTAACGTGCCGCACAAATCACAGCTCATCTCATCTGCTCTCTCTCTCTTTTGTGTTTGTTTTTTTTCTTCCACTTACCTTTTTGTTGTTTTTACTGTTTACACATACATCAGTTGACACAATACTTTTATTAATTCATTAAAAGAGTTCAACCTTGATCGCCTTAACTTTTTTTTTTTTGTCCACTACCCTTGATCGTCTTAACTTTATGTACCAAGAAACCAAAACTTCTTTGTTACTATCTTTTTTTAAAAAAAAATTACCTTTAAATGTAGTTTTTAGTAAATTTGTGTTTCTCATAAATCGCTCGACACTTGAGCAAGAAAAGTACGATAAATGGAAACAAGTATATGAAGAACTAATAAACACAAAGCACAAAATTTGGGAAATGTAATTATCCGTAAAAAAAGGAAAGTATTATTTTGTTTTGCACCAACAAGTAAAAGGACACTTTGGAAATAAAAAATAAACCTTCTCTCATTAAATTGCAGAATTTTTGTAAGTTCTTGACCAATCAATCTTCTTCGCCTCTCGAATCAAAAATTCTGAAACAAATTTTGTCAATTTGAAGTCTCTTTCTCTTTGACTCTTCCTTTTTACAGCCGCAACCGTTAAAACCTCGTGTGATTCTTCTTCATATAGATTCCCAGAAACAGAGAGATTGGTGAACCGTGTACTCTTCTTCGTTAGTGATGCGGAGACGAAAGATATCACCGGAACATCATTGCCTTCTATTGAATCTATCGGAGACTCATCGGCGACGGCGACGCTAAAACATTAAAAAACGGCTTCCATCGGAGAAAGAGTACCGAATCCTCTTCTGGGTTGTCTTCGGATTTCTTTGCTGATCATCATACATATCTCCTTTCTTTGATTCTCTCTCTCAGGTGGTGATTCTTACTCCGATCACTTGTAATTAGATCTTGGAATTTTAAAAATTCCTCATTTCATTGAAAGTCTTCGTCTTGCTGGGCTTATACTTCAAGTTGAGTTACTTGCACATTCTCTAATATGTATTTGCTGATAACAACAACAGAGCGTGCAATGCAAAGGTCGTGTAGAACTAGAAGAAGAGTTTCTGAGAATAATTCTAATGGAAGGACCAGCTTTTACAAAGTCTCTCTGTCTCTTGTTTTTCTCCTTTGGGTACTTTCTTTCTTATCCACCCTGTGGATTAGTCATGGAGATGGTGGCAAAGGTAACCTTCTTCAAGTTCCTTCCTTTTTTTTTTTGAGTGGGATGTAAACATGTGTATGAAGAACCTATCCCTCTTTTGATAATTGTGATAGCATCTAGTCATAGATGGATTTTTTGCAATGGTACACTTGACATCAATGTCTTTTTTACCTTTAGCATATTGAGAACCAACTCTTGTGTACTTGCAGATGCTGTAGGAATAGTTTATCTGGATGATGGTCAGTCAGATGAGAAAGTTGTGCCCTTTGGTGCATCATCATTACTAGAGCCTGCTTCTGTTCATGTGACTTCTGATTTGAGTCGGGATGATGATATAAACCCGTCTGAAGAAACTGAAGATGAAGAAAAATCTGTGAAGGAAGCAGAGATCAATAGCACAGTTTCAGGGAATGGTATAGAAACCAAGGACAGTTACATTTCGAAGCAAGGTGAGATAAACAAGACTGATACAGGGAATGATGCAGAAAGCAAAGAGACTGACTTTTCGAAGCAAAGTAAGATGAACAATACAGGTACGTGGAATGATACACAAGGCAAAGATGATAACTTTTTGAAGCAAACTCAAATGAACAAGACAGGCACAAGGATTGATACAGAAAGCAAAGACAATGAGTTTTTGAAGCAAAATCAGATGAACAAAACAGATTCAGGGAATGATACCGAGATCAATGCTTCAAAGGTTGATCAACCATCTCGTGCTGTTCCTCTTGGTCTTGATGAGTTCAAGAGCAGAGCGTCCAATTCCAGAAACAAATCATTATCAGATCAGGTCAGTGGTGTGATTCACAGGATGGAGCCTGGAGGGAAAGAATACAATTATGCCTCTGCTTCAAAAGGCGCAAAGGTCCTGTCTTCCAACAAGGAAGCCAAAGGGGCTGCGAGCATCCTAAGCCGGGACAATGACAAGTACCTCAGAAATCCATGTTCCGCTGAAGGTAAATTTGTTGTCGTAGAACTTTCAGAAGAAACGTTGGTTAATACCATCAAAATCGCTAATTTTGAGCATTACTCTTCCAATCTGAAAGAGTTTGAGCTTCAAGGCACCCTGGTTTATCCGACTGATACCTGGGTTCATATGGGAAACTTCACGGCTTCAAACGTGAAGCATGAGCAGAACTTCACACTTCTCGAGCCAAAGTGGGTGAGATACTTAAAGCTAAACTTTCTAAGTCATTATGGTTCAGAATTCTACTGCACCTTGAGTTTAATAGAAGTCTACGGAGTGGATGCAGTAGAAAGAATGCTGGAGGATTTGATATCTGTCCAAGACAACAAAAACACATTCAAACCCCGAGAGGGAGATTTTGAGCAGAAGGAGAAGCCAGTGCAGCAAGCAGAGTCCTTTGAAGGCGATGCTGGTGCTGATAGGAGCACGCAGAGAGAGAACGGGCGGGAAGCCCCACCAGAGAGTATGTTAGCGAAGACTGAAGCGTCAATGGTGAAGAGTAGTAATAAGCTGGCAGAGCCCGTGGAAGAGATGAGGCATCATCAGCCAGGAAGCAGAATGCCAGGGGACACAGTGCTGAAGATATTGATGCAGAAGTTAAGGTCATTGGACTTAAACCTATCGGTTCTAGAGCGATACTTAGAGGAACTGAACACAAGATACGGGAACATATTCAAGGAGATGGACCGTGAAGCCAGTGTGAGAGAACATGCAATTGTGACTTTGAGACTTGACTTGGAATGTGTGAAGGAGAGGCAAGAGAAAATGGTGAGTGAAGCAGAGGAGATGAAAGAGTGGCGAAAGAGAGTGGAAACCGAGATGGAGAGAGCTGAGAAAGAGAAGGAAAACGTGAAAGAAAGGCTTGAGGAAGTTTGGCAAAGACTTGAGTGGATGGAGAAGAAAGGGTTGATGGTGTTCACCGTATGTCTTGGGTTTGGGACTATCGCTGTTATTGCAGTTGTGGTCGGTTTGGGAACAGGTCGAGCAGAGAAGACCGCTAGTGGGGCTTGGATCTTGTTATTGATTAGCACAACATTCATTATGTTCGTTTTGTCTCTTTGATGAGAGTTTTGGTCTTTTTTTGTTTTACACTGTAGAGCCACATGTTACTGATTTGGATAGATACTGTTGCGAGCGACTCAATCTTGAACCAGGAAACTGGAAACATACCTAACAAATATAATGTCTCTCGGCTTTATTGCAATTACCTAATAATATAAAAATGGCATAGAAGTCTTATTTGACGGATGTACGTAAAAGGTGAAAGTAAGTGGAAATGTAGTAGGTGAGTACTAGGGAGTAGGGACCCGTGAGTGAGTACTACAATTTCAACGACGCTTCATTTTCTTAAATAGCATGAGCTTCTCTTGTTTAGTCGACCACTTATCTTATTAACTTATAATGGCTACAAAGATATCGCATTTAGTTGTTTTCCTTCTCTCGTTGCTTCTTCTGCTCTTATTCATCTTTTTTCAGGTTGGAGTAGCCGACGCCAAACGCATCCAACGTTAGTATATATTAATTCAGTCTCTTGCTTTGCTATTCGGGTTTTTGTTTATTTTAAACAAGAATTTTACATTTATAATATAAACTTACTATGACTGATTGAGTGTTTTTTTGGATTACTCTTCATCAATCTTAGTCTTTCTACTGTGAATGAAGATTAATCTGTTTTTCCCTCATGAAAAACTTTGTCGGGGTTTGTGGATATTAACAAGTGTTTAGCTCATCCTGGTTATATATAATGTTAAAGAAATGTCGAAATTTGGTTTTTTTAGTAAAGAAGAAAGCATTTGTAGATGATTAAAAAAAAGCTCATGGTGAAAATATAATTTGTTAATTAGCAGGTCAAGAACAGCGTTTGGATTATCCTCGCCCTCCCACCGCACCTATATATCTGCCGCCATCTAAATCACGCAAAGGAAAAGGTCCATGAAGAAACTATACTGCTCAAGATAGATTATTGTTGTTAACTTGTTATGATCTCATATTAGTTTTAACGTTTTCGGATCATGTCACATAGATCATATTGTTGTGTTTGGTTGTAGTGGTTTGGCCACATCTATATGTAGTAAGGTAAGCTAATCAATGGCTAAATTTCCACTACTTTCAGTGGCTGAATCACCATTAATTACATTTGAGGGTTAAATCTGTGGCCAATTAACCAAAAAAAAAAAAATTTGGCTAAATTTTCATAACCATTTTTGACAAAACATTTTTTTTTTTTAAAACATGAAATACAATATCTGTAGTCACGGAAAAAAAAATGTGGCTATATGACAAACTTTTCCTTGTTTTAATGATATTTCAACACATTGAAGAGCTACATCCTATATATGGTTCGTGTACTCGTCTCAAATTCAACCTTAGTAGGTGGAAGAAATAAATTTAAACGTACCGAACAGGGACGTGAGCCAAGAGACTTTCGTATGGAAAATTAAAGACGCGTTGAATAGAAATGTAGTTGGCGACTTGTACATTTAAACGATGCTTATCTTTTTATATTTGAAGAAGTCATGAGTTTTGGTCTATTTATGGAGTTGTGCGTGAGTTGGAACACTTAACAAAATGGCTGCCAAAACATCAAATTTAGTTGCTCTTCTTCTCTCCATGTTTCTTCTGCTTCTATATGTTTCCTCACAAGTTGGAGTAGCCGAAGCCAAACGCCACCTACGTTAGTATTTACTCGCATTTTCATTCTCTTTCCCTTCTTTTTCTATACTACGCATATTTTTTTTGTTTATTTCTGAAAAACAAACATACATATATAACTCCATGTGATTGAGGGTATTTTGGATTATATTGGAGTGTTTTTGTCCGAAAATTAAGAGAGTTAACAAATATTATAATATATTTCGTTTTTATATACACTGATTTTCTTAACCTCTCAACTTTGAAAGTTGTATATATATGCTTCATTGTCGATGTTATATTTGTAGTCATTTTCGTTGTTCTTTGTATAAATATATTTTTTCTTTATTTGAAGAAACTTAACATACAATCTGGTGTAGGTAACAAATCGCGTTTGGATTGCGATTTCATTCTTTCTCCTCCTCCTCCTCCTCCTCCTTCTCGCGTGGCCCCTCCAATTTTTGTACCGCCTTCTAAATCACGCAAAGGAAAAGGCCCATAAACAATCTCCGTTTTGCGCAAGTAACCGAGAAGAAGTGATCAAGATTACTTGTAGAGTGTGAAAGAAGAATCAAGATTATATTAGAAAACCAAACGAAGGAAAAAGACAATGAAAAGTCAAGAATATATAAATCATACAGTTGTAAAATTGACTATGTTGTATGCTATATAATAAAGTATGTTTAGATAAAATTTGATTATCTAGTTCTGTTTCTTAACAAATTGTAATTGCATTAGAACTATTTTGTGATTCGAACTGTAACCAACCAGCAAAATATCAATTCTATCGAAAATTCAAATCGTTCTGGTTTAGTCTGATGGAACCGAATTCATGACCAAATATACACAATTAAAATATACAGTATATGTTAAAGTTTTGTTAGAATTGATTAACCAAAATTTTGCTACTAAAATGATTTTTTTTTAAATCCGAAACTTCTTTATATGTGTCCAAAGTCTAAACCAGAAAAAGCCCCCGTACCTCCGATGATCGGCAACTCTCTCTCCTCAACAGTATCGGATTTCGTCCATACATCGCGACGGTGCTACCGTTAAACTCTCCTTCCGTGAACGCCAAGTTAAAGGCCATTGAGAAGCTTAACGTTTTCATGTCCGTCGATGCGTACATCCCCTGAGCTCTCCCCACTTCCTTCGACCTCGGATCGGGACCCTCGGTCAAGGGGGCATCGACGATCAGAACAGCACCGAATGAGGTGGCGGATGAGTTTGTTCCGGGGGCTTCAGCGACAGCGACACTGACGGTGGTGGGTTTGTCACCAGAGATGACGTCATGGAAGTAGAAGTGGAGGTGCGTGAGTCTCTCCGGCTCATGGCCTTGAAACGGCGTAGTTTTCGAGTAAGCTTCGGATTGTGTAACGGTGACAGTAAGAAGGAGAATAGTTAAGATCAGAGGAAGAAGAATAGGTGTAGCCATGTTGGTTATTTGTAGCTCGAAGCAAAGAATAAAAATAAGTTGTTTATTTATACACAAATCAGATCAGTACGTAATTGCATGGAAGCACGAATTTGTTGGTTTATATAACACATGTCTGTATATATGTATAAATTTATATAGTTTCCAAATTGGTGACAATAACATATCCGTGGACGAGGAAAACTTGGGAGTTATATTTATAAAATATGTAAATGATAAGGTGTAAACAAACAAATAATAACAAATATAAGATTCTGAATTGCGATGACTGTATGAAAAATGAATAATGTAAGACATTGTTGTCTAAATAGATAAGATTGTAGAAAATTGTTCCAGAGTTCTCCAATGATCTTAGTTTTGTAGACCAAGAATGAATTCATCCACTTTACAAAGAATCGATGTCCTAGGATATTCCTGATTGAGAAGATGAGAAAGAGATCTCCCGACTCATATGTGGAATTGGCTTGGAGGCCAAACCATGATGCATGGATCTTTGGTATAGCTTGTTCAATTACGTCTTGGTTGGCTAATATAATATAATATGTATAATCACCGGATCCCATCAGAACTCCGCAATTAAATGTATTTGGGCGAAAGTAGTATTAGGATGGGTGACTTCTCGGGAAGTCCTCGTGTTGCATCCCTTTTAAAAATAGATCAACAAAAAAAAATGACTTTTAAAAATATACATTTTCTTTGTGGTTACATTTTCTTTGAAAGATACTATGATTTTGTGAAAACAATAGGAATATTTTATTATTTTTAAAAACAATACTACAACAGTTTGTTAAAGAGAAAATTATAATTGTGCCCTACAATTTGTATTATAAAATACATATGTTCGATAAAATAAAAGATTAATGCAAAAAAAAAGAAAGAAAAGAAAACACATATTTGATTACCAAGTGATAGAACGGATGCATCACACGTACGTCATCTCCAGAAGATACAAATAAACTAAAAACTGCCCTATTTGGCCCAAATAAAAAAGTATAATCAAATCGTGCAATAAGTTGTATGTATTCTTCAATAAGGCTATACACAATGATGAGAATCTCTTTTGGGGTTCTTTAACACTTAAATATTAATAGTTATTATCTAATTTTATTTATACAATAAAAATTTAATTTTAAAATAAAT
Source organism: Crucihimalaya himalaica (assembly GCA_004349715.1). Lineage (NCBI taxonomy): Eukaryota > Viridiplantae > Streptophyta > Magnoliopsida > Brassicales > Brassicaceae > Crucihimalaya > Crucihimalaya himalaica. The sequence continues at coordinate 3,433,708 of SMJT01000005.1, forward strand.
TGAACTAATTGAAACATAATAAATAGTATATGATTATTTTAATAAGATACTATAATTTTTTAAATAAGAACCTTTTTTTTATCTCTTACTTACTTTTCATATTTTTAAATTATTTTTATGTTCAGAACTCCATAAAAACCTCTAGACAGAGATGCTCTAAGATCAATGTTCGCATACCAGTGAATCACAAATACAAATTCAACTACAACCTTCGCTTAAATTTGACCAAGTAAATGAAGGTTGTTTAGATAAAAACAAAACTATATAATATTAGAGGAGCTCTCGTGAGTTTAAACAAATGTAGTAAATTATGCAACACTATATAGTTAAATATATATCAAAATGATTAATGTATGTAATTGTCGTTTGCGCATTCCGCATATGTAAAACAATTTGATAGTAAATTTACAACATATTTCATGTTTCTATTTTTTCTCTACACTAAAGTAAATAATGATAATCACATCATTATTCAATAATTTAACAATAACATAGTTTAAATGTTTTGTATATTGTGATCGTCTTCTAATAATTATATTCTATAAATATTTCACAAAATTATTACAACTTATTATATATTTCAAAACTAATTAACACTTGTATAAAAAAATATTTGATTAAATTGTGATAATAAAAATAAACATGAATAAATAAATAATTTTATATTCTAAATTTGGTTTGAGTCATTTAAAAAAAAATGTAGAAAATTATATGGATCGTTCAATAAAAAAATAATAACTTGATTTTCACATTGCATTGAATAAAAAAGATAGAAAAATAGAAATTTTACAATCTAAAAAAAAAATAACTAACATGTTCAATGCGCGAAGATATAATATGTATCTAGCTAGAGAAAATGAGGAAAATAAATCGTATTTTTTTTCCTCTTTTACAGTCTTTAAATAATAGAAACGTACCGGCAGGAGATAATTCAATAATTATAACATCCGAATGCCTCATTTCTCACGCATTATCCACTCGCGTCACGACCACAGATCCTAAGACTGCGTGAGAGACACGAGCAAAGAAGTGCGTGGAGGATATTGTCTGTCTATATAATTTACGTCCAATATCTTTTTCTCTATATCACTTTAGTTATTTTTTTCGGTTTCTTTTTTTTTTTTTTTTTTTCTCTTCCCTCTTCTTGTTCTCATTACATATCAATCAACCCTAAAAAAAACTTATCTTATGAATCTATAAGTAGATCTCTAATCTCTTTCCTACTATTTATATAGACTCCTTTGTTGTAGCCGACTTCTTGCATAACCTTCGTGTCTCTCACAATCCCACAAGTGAAATTAGACATAGAGATATAGCTAAAGATAAGCTAGTTTGGTTTTACTCTATAGAGAGAGAGAGAGAGTATTGATCGGAGAAAACAAAATGGCGGGAGGAATAGGGTTAGGAGACACGACGTACACGAAGGTGTTTGTGGGAGGACTAGCTTGGGAGACGCATAAGGAGACGCTGAAGAAGCACTTTGAGCAGTTTGGGGAGATTTTGGAAGCCGTAGTCATTACCGACAAGGCCTCCGGCAGATCCAAGGGATATGGATTCGTACGTATATACAACTCTTTGTTTCTCTCCATAAATAGAAAGGTGATATGTATATATACTTAAAAAGGAAATAATAAGTAAAGCGGTGATGATCAATGATCAGGTGACATTTAGGGAGGCGGAGGCGGCGACGAGAGCTTGTGTGGACGCTACTCCGGTGATCGACGGGAGAAGAGCTAATTGCAATCTTGCCTCTCTAGGTCTTCAAAGATCCAAACCCTCCACTCCTAACCATGGTTAATATATATATATATATATCTTCTCTCTCTCTCTCTCTTTAGATGGTGCTATGCAAGTTAGATCAAGAAAAAAGATAATTCTTAGTTAATATATATGGTTAGTGTCTATACAAAGTTGGTTTTATTAACTAGAAATTTGTGTGACCAAATTATCGAAATTAATAACCTTAATATTGTATATAGTTGGTGCTTGATGTTATTGGACCATTGTGTCGATCATCAAAGTGATGGTGATGATGATGATGAATGTGTTATAGGAGGAGGAGGCAGGATTAACAATATGAGAGTGATGATAGGCACAATGCAGACTGGTTTTGGACCACCACCACCACCACCACCCACCTTTCCTCACTATCCCCACCTCCCTCTCAATCTCTTTGGGTATACTCTTCTTTCATTTTTTCCATGTAATGATAGTACATGCATGCATCAACATAACATGATACCATTTAAGACCAAAAGAATGACAACTCATATATGTCAATGCAATTGCATAACATAGCTGGCTGTCCTCTAATGTCTTTATTTTGATTGTGGACCGACACTATTATTATTAGTAATAGCTAGATAACTCTTTTTAATCTTCACACTCTAGACTCTTAAATGACTGACAAAGTGGTCAACGGACAGCTTGTAAAACTCAAAATGTACTGATTCCATTCCATCTTTCACCAATCATTTTACTCTCTCTCTCTCCTCACATGCTTCCTTCTATACGTCTTGTGTCATGACCACGTGCCACGTGCATTCATCTTTGTTGTCACTCTTAAAGTGTCTCTAATTTGTTTTGTAAAAGAAAGAAAAAAAAAAAACACATTGATTTGATATTCGCAGGTACTCTCCATACTCGCCTGATTACTCATCATTCCCTACGGTCCGTAACTTTTTCTCTCTCTGACATAAGAGTTAATTTGTATAACGAACTGAAGAATCTTCCTCTGTCTCAACGCATCTAACAGTTAGCTACTTAGTTGTTTTTGGTTCATGATCATATAACATTACCTTAATTTAATATGATGTGTTACAGAGCTTATATGGCCTGTACGGCTGCAATTTAGGAGGACAATACGGAGTCTATGGAAACAGAAACGGCGGTGGACTAACGGCAGCAGCCGCATCTGCCGCTCCTTTTTATCCTTGCGGTGGTGGTAGTGGAGGACAAGGTGGAGTCCACTTCTCTCAGCCACAACCATTTTATCATCACTTGTCTTCTTATAACCCCCACCATTACTCTCCTCCGACCATTTCTATGCAGCAAGGTTCGTATATGATAACAGACATATGTACACCAAAAGGCAAAAGATATACATTCACTGATATTGTTGACAAGTGTGTTTTGCTGTGCCACAGGCGTAACAGGCTTTCCGCTTCAGCCACCTCTCATTCCTTACCGTTAAAGAAGCTTAGAGTCTTTGGTAGCTATCAAGCTTCACATCATCATCTTCTTCTTCTTCATCATCTCAGGTCAAGAGCCATTCTATGGTCAAATGGGTGGTCTCTGGCTAATCTCAACACTTTTTTCGTTCCCTGTGCTCTAAAAGCCACCCCATTTTATGGAATTTGAGGTGGCTTTTTATTTGCAGACCCCAATGGGATCTCCAATTTGCGATGGTGCTAATGTCGTATTTGTCATCTCTCACCTTCTTGCAATTGCATCTTCTCGAGAGAATGGGTTTCTCTCAAGAGATATTGCTAATGGAGCATCATCATCAATCACTCATGTGCCAAACTCAAGCTGATGCATGTATCGGCTTAATTTGTTTATGTTGTTTAGCCTAGGGATGGCTAAACAACAAGACAAAGAAAATGTCTGTTAGGATTAATGTAAAAAAAAAAAAATCAAGCACCAAAACCATGTGCTGTTTGAAAGACCGAAAAAATGATTGCATATTTAAGCAAATTGATCAGCACAAAACCCTGCAAGCCTTTTTGTTGCATCAACATGTTAGTCTTAGTAGCTCAAGGACATAGGTCGTCAGGTCTCAGATTATATTTCTTAAATAAAAATGCATTATTCAAAGTCTCTGTTTACTGTTACTTACTACTGGTTAAAGAAATTTTGGGGAGTAATATCCCAATACTATGCAACATATACAACGTCATGCTTTTCAGTTTTTGAATCTAGTATATTCACAAGGATTCTGGAAATATAAGTCCAAGGTTGTAATTATTGGGAATCAGAACAATACCTGTTAGGAATATATATTGACAGGCGGGCGCTTTCTTGTTTGATTCGAGTTCTCTTCACTTTCTGTTCATGTCTGTCCTTACAACTTCATCTTGGTTTAAACCTGTAATCAACAAAAGATTCATGCAGAGCAATGACCTACTGTACTCACATTTCCTCATGTTCTCAAGAATTCCAATGTATGCATCTCAGTCCAGTTTCACACCTTCTAGTGTTGTCTGACTCGAGCTGAAAAAACTAAGACATGGTTGTATGCTACAGTCAACACCTTGCGAGAAAACATGTTTTAACCCATCCATGTCACCTCTTAAGTCTATCCTCTCAACATCTTGTAAGAAAACACTAGTGGAATGAAACTCCCTTAATGAAAGCTTGATTATAATCTGCTGCTTCCATCAAAACCATTGAGGTTGACGAATATTGAGTCTACGAGACTACCAGTAGCAACATTGGCTTCAGATTCTCTTTTCTTAAGCCGCACTCAGTAGCCGCTGAAACACGCTTCCTCAACTGTATCATCTAAAAAAGTCTCAGATCATATATATCCTGGTGTCAAGAATGATAGATGTGATGGATATAAGATCCTTGTTCAGGGCAGAGCAACAGCTTAGTCAGTGCAGCCCTGTAACTGAAGGAAGTGATAATATCTCTGTGCGTCAACCAAAACAGACCTCTCTGGGTTTGAACTTGAATCCTCAGCTTTTGCATAATTCACAGTTTAGACCTCACAAATCATGAATCAGAGGACAAAAAAGAAGTAGCTTCCAGCAGTAGCTCTTCCCGAAATGATGAGTGAGAGGACACTGTATTCTATGTTTAAACCCTTATATGGTATGCATTTGAGTCAACTAAAAATCACCATCCCGGAAAGATTCAATAATCTGACTTCTCATCAAACTCAAGTTAAATGTAATAAACCACACTGTAAACCCTAAACCACACTGTAAACTCAAGTTAAATGTAATAAACTTCTCATCAGGCAGGAAGAAGATTCAGGCAGGAAGCTTATGTTAACCAAGATGCAAGGAAACATGACTACAGAACAATATAAAAGAGAGTCAGAAAACCACCACAAATGTGTAGTATGTCTGCAACATTGTCCCTCACTGCGAATTAACCAAGTATTAATTTTTAGCACTTACTAGGTCAGCTTCCTGAAATTACAATACAAGAAAGATGAACAAGACAGCTTCCTGCCTGAATCTTCTTTGAAACCCAAGTCTACAACAAGTACTCGTAAATAAAATTCATATCTCTAGGGATTAATGAGATCTAACATTAAGGAAAGGCCAAAAAAAAATATATATATATAAACACATTAAACACTTGAAAAGTTTCCATATGGTAAAAGAAGTGAAACAAATCACAATGTATCAAAAAGGATCCATGACTGAGAAGCTAAAAATCTACATGATTCCTATAAGTTAGATCCATGATGAAGCCGATAAAGGCATTGCTTCAATTCAAAAAACTAAAATGAAAATACAAGAGAAGCGCGAGGCGCGAGCCCCCTTGTGAAGAACTTGAAACCCTCACAATGGTAACAGAATTGAAATTGAAGCAATGCTTCGATTACCCAATGTTAGGTGTGAGGATTCCACTTTCTCCACAGTAGGCTCTCGCTTCATTGCCTCGATTAACCAACCAATGAAGCAATGCATCAATGGCTTCGGACTCTCAGACCACCTTCTATTTAGCTACACTTTAGGCAAATATTGGGCCGTAAATAGGCCTATTTTAACGAAGCAGGTCGAGTTATATTGGTGAAGGCCCAAAAAGGTGATTTACGCATGCATTTGTTTACAGTGACGCTGGTTAAGTGAGGAAGTCATTATCGATTAAGCCCACGCTTCTTGTATCAATTACTACATTACTCTTAATCTACTCAAGTCGCTTCCACTTTATCTCTTCCTACTAACATTTCTCGGCCCGATCTTCGTTTAGTAGTCAGTTTGTGGAAGCATTATTCTATTTCGAAATGCAGAAATCTTTATCCGCTTCTAGTACATAAACCGAGGTCTTGTTGTAATGGCAACTCCAGTTTTAAACTGGCCTAAGTTGTTTCTTTCTAACAAAATGGATGCTCTTCAACAATAAATGTGACCAACAGCATCCTGAAAACAACAGAAAGGTTCACTGTTCCTGTGACGATAGCTGAATTAAAAGCGATTAAGACAGCTTCAAGTGTGAGAGATTTGATTTTAGATCCTCATTTCTTTCTCTAATAATAGTTGTTTCATTATTTGGATAACATTTGTATGGTTGTGTCAATCTTTTAGCACATGGGTTCTGTATCAGTCATACATCCTTCAAGTAACCGCAACTGTGAATTGGTTTTCGAGTAAATTGCCAGGAATTAATTAAGTCATTAAATGTGTCTGGAATTTGGATTCACAGGCATGCTCTTTGTATATGGAATTACTAATCCTTTAATACCAATTTAAGATGTAAAAGGCAAAAACATAACGATCGAAGTTGTCATGTTAATGCCATTTAGTAGCCCAAAGAGCTAGTCTGAAGCAGATACTACACTAGAGATATAGGAAACAATGTGCATTGCCTCATTAACCGGGTCAAAACAAAAGTCAATTTGCGCAGACGAAACAAAAGAATGACCAACTTCACGATGTGATCATAGGCTCTGGATCAGATGGGTCACTGGGAAGTTTGTTGGACTGACGTGCGGAATTGAACAAGATGTCTTTGATAACCTGTATATAGATGGATGAAAGAGTTGAGCGAATCTTTTGGATCCATGAACCACAAAGGATAAATAGTATCAGCATGTCAGAATGTATTTACTCACCTGTGACATTAGCCCGTGGACCTGCTCGACCGTTATCTTTGCGCTATCCCGAGTTATCTTAGCGAGCTGAGGCTCATCCTGAAAGTGATCCAAAACACACCTATACTTAAGACTTTGAAATCTCCCAAATGAAAAAGTCACATAGCCAGAGATAATAGAACTCTAGGAAGCAGACACAGACTATTGGCAACAACTAGTTAGAATGAATTGACACATCAAAGTCTCCCAGGTTTACTAGTACAAAACTTTAACAACTCTGGATATTTTTGACTAAACAAACACACAACTGTGAAATCCCACAACCAGACAAGGTGAACCATAGTGTTGTACAGGTAGAGAGTTTCTATGATCAGTTTATATCCAATCAACATACTGCCTGAGAATAAAGAGTTTAAATGTTATCAATTAAACTACCAACTACCCATCCAAGTCGCTAGATGTTGATAGTAGCACTTAATTAGCCAAATGTTAAGTTTCTAGATAGGAAAAAGCTTGAAAAGTGGCATGTATAAGAGCTCAAAATCATGCTCCAGTATCTCAGACAGTCAATAAACATTGAGAACATAGCAAATAATTTGTTAAAGCCACCATGTAGACAAACCTCTTTTCTCCTTTGGTAACCAGCTGGCGCAATTCCTCCAAACCGGGAGTGAGCGAGCTGACTCTCCGCTTGCTCAAGCTTCTCAGCTTCATCAGCCAAAGATTAAATGGTAAGAAAAGGGAAAATATTAAACTGCGACCTGGATGAAAAGTAAATTAGCATGCTCTTGCATATCCAAGAATTTACCCAAGTCTGATATTTGACCGGCAACATAGTCTCCATTGCCCAGCAGTGGGGAAGAAGAAAGAGTGTTCACCCAGTACTTGTTCCAAAGGAGATCCAAAAGGTGACTATCTAGAGATGACTTGAAATAAGTGATGTCCAATGAATAGTACTGCCACATACAAACAAATCAATCATAAGGATGATTTAAGCCTCCAAGATTAAAATCAATAATGCAAATTATAAGTACCTGTTTGCAATGCACACCAAAGTCCTCAATCTTGTTAAGAGGGATAGTCTGATACTCAGAAACATGATCATCTGAGATCTTATGTCCCTCTGGATAAGTTCTGAATGCGCCAATCTCAACCTTCCCAGCTGAAACGGTCCTTGTTGGATCAATCACAACAGCTAAGAAAGGTTCCTGATACTGTTGGTTAAGCATCTGCGTCGAAACATCAATACCCGAGAGCCAGCATCCATACCCAGGGTGAGAGTGATACCATCCAACAACGTTCTCCAACCTCCCAGCCTATAGTTCAAGTTACAGAAATAACCAATCGATCAAACAATCTGAAAAAGCATCATAACAGAACAGAATCTTGAAACTTCAACAGAAATATGATAACACCAGCCAAAACTTGCATAAAAGATCAGAAAAAGTAGCAACAGTTCAAGAGCAAATAGCTAAATTGAGTACTGTGGCATCAAAGATAATTAAACAAGAATCACTATAAGGGAATCTCTAAACCCTAAAATACCATAAATCCAGTAGGAACAAAAAGAAACCCTAGGCCATCAAGGAGCTCGAATAAGAGAAATTTACCAGCTTGTTGGTCTGAGAGTATTCAACCATGTACTCGTAAGCATCAGCCTGAGCATTAACCCTAGTCTCAGTTCCTTCAACAGGCAAAGCAAAAGCATCCATAACGATGATTGTATCACCATCGGTTTTCCCCTGCATAAGACCCATGATTTCGATTGTGCCACCAGAGCGAGCGTGAACCACCATCTTGAGAAGAGCAAGTGCTGAGATTTGGACGCGCTTGAAGTAGTTAGGATCGGAGGCCCATGGCTTCTCCTGCTGGATTTTGGCTTGCGCAGTGTCGTCGTAGTGGAATATACTGTCGGAGGATGAATCTGGTGGTTCCACGGTAAGAATGTTGTTCTCCAGCTCCCATGTCTTCCTCGCAATGGCCGACGATGAACCCTCCATTGAAATCGACTTCGATGAGCAGAAGGAATCTAGGGTTTTGCTAAATCGCGAAAAATTGACAAAAACAAAACGGTTTGAGTGTAACAAAACAAAGAAGGGCCGATCAAATAGATTTGTCGAATAGTTTTTTTTTTATATACCGAAGAAAGCTTGGGTTTGGGATTTACACCTCCATTATATGGAATTAGGGAATTAATGCTATATGGAATTAATCCAAATCATTTACCATATATATTTAAAATTTTTCATTTTATCTCTTTAATTTTCTATTCCTTAAATAATATAAAAATTTTGTGTAAATTATTTTATGGACATTTTTTTACTCATGGGTCAATAAATTCACCCAAAATTTTCTACTTTTTTCATTTGTCATAGTTTTAAACTTGTATAAAAAATTAGTGTTGGCAAATTATTGACAAATTTAGGTCATTATGTATCAGCTAACAATAAGGTGACACATGAATTTTGTATTTTGCATCATCCACATACAAGTCTTAAATCAGTAAGCGTAATTGTAAAGGTAACTTGTGATGAAAATTGAAACGTGTCATACATACATACTTCTCGAGATATATACTACCACATATAGCATAATTGCACCAACCGATCACACGCATGCTGGCATGTTTAATCTTTAGTCTATACTGTGTGGGCTACACACTATGTGACTTCTGCAAAATATCGACTAGTGAACAATTCATCCGCCTCACTCTCATTGGTAATCCAATATATATCAAATACTCGATTGACGTAAAATCTATAATATAACCTCAAACGAAAAGTAATTCGATCTAATCTGAATTATTCTACAAGACTAAGAAGTAAGAATTGACTAAAATAATCAAATACGCTAAATTCTAATAACAACCTTATACCTTATCATATCATGCAGTAGCTTTTCATTATACATTCCTCTCAAACCCATTATGATTTCAGCATCAGAATGTCATTGTACAATAATTTGATTTGTCAAATAAGCCCATCTAAGTTTTTGTAAGAAGTTTCTAATCATTAGTTTGCTATAAATATTGTATTTGTTAGAACGTATTCGCATTTGTTTCCCTTCGGACTTGTGACTGTTTTTTTTTTTTTTTGTAATTTGTAGTGTAGAGTTTGCTCAACGACGGCAAGTTCACTTTCTCATAAGCTCATGAAAGCAACAGTCGACAAAAGAAATACTCTCAGACTCAGAAACGAATTTATTTTTCTTACGATGGAAGTATATAGCGAGTTTAATATTCTTTACAGCCTCTTTTGTATACGATGGAGATTTCAGAATTCCATCGAGTTAACTCTCATATTGATATATTAGGGTAAGTTTATCCACAAAACATTTTTTTGTCGATGCCTAGAAACAATTCATACGTGTTAGTTTCTAGGAGTATATAATTAGAATCAATCCATGCTTTTATAAACTTCTTTGATGACAAGTCTACCAAAAGAAGGTCATTGAAATTGAAGCGTTACAATCTTTTTTTTTGATAAAATGTAAATATTATTTACCAAATAGGAACAGTTCTTTTACAAGATGTAGGCGTGGCAGTGGTTATAGTTAGAGCCCCCAAAAAATTTTAAAAGGGCCTAAGCAAAAAACAGACATTACAAGAAGTAGGTTATTACTCATGAGCAAACCATTCTTGGAGCAGATTTTTGAAGACTGATAACTCTTTTCGGGCTAGGATGATGTCCTTTATGTTCCTGTATATAAGATTAAAGACCATATAGAGACAGTAGAAGAGGTGCTGCTGTGAAGGCGGCTGTTACGTTCTTTCCAGAGCATATAAACTGTGGCATGACAAGCAACTCGTTTGAGAGTGGTAGACACATTTGGTGATTTCGTAGAGAGTCAGGATATGAGGACATACCAGTCAGCAAAGATGAAATATGGTTGACCTAGACGGTGGAGGACAAGTTTCCAAACCTGTACACTGAAGTCACAATGCAGAAGAAGGTGATCACGTGTTTCTCTATAGAGATTGCAGGTACATCAAGACTCATTTGCAGCAATGCCCCAGGAGGAAAGTTTTGACCTTGTTAGAAGTCTATCTAGTTGACAGACCCAGAAGATGAAAGCCTGTTTGGGTATGTGACATTTGAACCATACAACTTTTGCCCAAGGTTGGGGAGGAGCTGTTGGTCTAAGATGGTACCAAGTATTAGAGGTTATGAAGAATTGTTTAAAAACATCCCATGTCCTCCAAGTATACACATCAGGTCCCTGCTTGCTGGATGGTGGGACAGTGCCAAGTAGAATCTGCTTAAGGGAGATCAACAGAGGAGATCTTGATCTACCTGAAGGTAGTTTCCAACCCAAGTGATCACAAGTTTTAGTTACTGTAGAGTGCAGAGGAATTCCTGAAATCTGGGGCCCTTCTTGACCCAAGTGATCAATCAAAGGACCAATACTTGACCAATGCTCGAACCAAAAACTTACTAGAGAGTCCTTGCTAATAGATATCCTAAAGAACTTTTTGGCTAACGAGCGAAGAGTAAGCATTCTCTTCCAAATCCATGAAGAATCATTTTGGTGGTCAATGCTCCAGAAGCGTTACAATCTTTATACCACGTGCTTGCATTATACGGGTGGGGTGACCATGGTGTTACTCAAAGGAATTAAAACTCGAATCTTTGAATAGTGCCAAGTGGAATAGCCTTTAAAGCCAAGTTGCTAAATAATTTTCTTCATTCAAAAAGTATTCAAAATTTGGTTGTGTTCCCGTACAGAAATTGAGTGAATGATATTAGATAAGAGGTCCAAATCATGTATAAAATTCTAAAAGCATTTAATCCCTCTTATAACCTATTAGCAATCGAATATATATGACCACTTTACTTTTTTCTTCGTCGACCTTGAAGATAAGGATTTATGACTACTCACTTTTATCTTGATTTTATGGTGATATCGACTAAATGGCGTATTACTCATTTACAATGCAACTGTCAATAAAAGATCAACTTCAAAATTACAATGGGACTCTCAAAAGATTATACCATGTTGCAAGATTTAAAAAAAAAAAAAAAAAGAAGTTTCAAGATTTCAAGTTAGAATTCTCAAATGATTATTTGTGTGACATTAATTAAATAAACAATTTTGTTCGTATAAATGCATTTGGCTTTCAGGTTAGTTGACCTAGCGATTAACGATTATACCATGGTATCAAGATCTGGTTTCGTATAAATGCATTTGTTCGTGGCCTAGAAATACAAAATTTTGTTTGATTGTGGATGGAAACTGAAAGTTTAGTATAAATAATTAGTAAGATCCTTCTAATATATAAATTTATAAAAGATAACAAAACAAAATGTTGATTGCTTATTAACGCAAATGACATACATCATACCATTTATACGAAAAATGTTGATGCCCATAGAGTCTGAACTAAACTTCCAACGACCTTTTTTTTTGTTTTATTTTTCTTTTGTTTAAACATATGCATGAAACATACATCATGCATGAAATGTACATTTCTGTTTTAAAACACAACTACCGTGTTGTCGTAAACGAAAGACGAGTGGAGAACTTTGATCACGTTGATCTAAAATCTGATGATCAGCTGTCGATTAATCATTTTTAAAATTTAATTATATTTGCCACTATAAGATCATGCGAGAAAGTGGGTTAAAAAAAAAATATTACTATTTATATTGTACAAGTTAATCAATCATTTCGGGTAGTAGTAGTAGAGTTAGGTAGCGTCAGAAAATTCTGCTACAACAGAAGGGGCATTATCGTCAATTCGGTCAAACAAACACGGTTAGGTTCATCGCTGACGTGTCGAGTTCTTAGATAACCTTTGAATGAAAAAAATACGCTTATTAAGTTTCGATCCACAAGGCAACGCTTTGTGACCAAACAGTCTTTTTTCTTTTTTTTCTTTCTTATAAAACAAAAAAAAAACTGTTTTTTTTAATAAAAAGAAGAGAAAAAGAAATAACACAAAGCAACTTCTTTTCTTGTTTCTTCTTCTTCTTCTTGTTCGAGTTTCCATCTCTGTATCTTCGCTTTTTTTGTTGGTTCTATAAAAAAAGCGATCGTTGATCGAAGGTATGGAGGAAGATCGAGGGGAAGCGATCGTTTTGGAAATTTCGCCGGAGGTTAATACTCCGGCGGTGAAGAGAGTTCCACGGAGGATTCGTGAGAGGCTTTTGTCTGACTGTAGTAAGAAGACAGTATCTTCTGTTCAAGATATTGAAGACAAGCTTCTTCATGCGCATCTACGAAGACAGGTTCTCTTCTCTTCTCTCTCTCTCTCTCTCTCTCTCTCTTTCCTGATTAAGCCTTACCTTTGAAATGACCAAGTCTTTGATTTTCCATTTTTAATTGGATAAACTTTTGTCTTTTCGTCTATTCTGATTGTCTTTTAACGGGTGTGTAGCAATTTTATCATAACGTTTCGAGAAAGGCTCGTGCCAAACCTAGAAGCCCTTCACGATCGTCTGATGAAGAACTTGGCCAACGGATCGAGGCAAGGCTTCTTGCCGCTGAACAAAAAAGGTAAATTTCAATTCAAAGTTTGAGTCTTTCGATCGAGTCTCTCTCTCTGTCTCTGTAGATTGATTTGATTGTTGAAATTGTCAGGTTGGAGATTCTTGCCAAGGCACAGATGCGTTTAGCGAAGTTAGATGAGTTAAGACAAGCGGCGAAAACAAGCGTGGAGATACGGTCTGAGAGGGAACGAGTGAAGCTTGGAACTCAAGTGGAGTCTCGTGTTCAAAAGGCTGAAGCTAATAGAATGAAGATTCTCAAAGCATCGCATCAGAAAAGGGCTTGTGCCAAAGAGAGAACGTCTCAGTCTATGATGAGGAGGATGGCGAGAGAGAGCAAGTACAAGGAACGAGTTCGTGCTTCGATCAATCAGAAACGTGTAGCTGCTGAGAAGAAACGTCTTGGGTTGCTTGAAGCTGAGAAGAAGAAAGCACGTGCTCGTGTTCAACAAGTACGTCACGTTGCCAACTCTGTTTCTAATCAGCGTGAGATGGAGAGAAGTAAAATGAGGGACAAACTTGAAGACAAATTGCAAAGAGTAAGCTTTGGTCTTTGTGTTACTTTTATTTGTTCTGTTTCTTAATCTAACGTTTTTTGGTGTTTGATTATTCAGGCAAAGAGACATAGATCGGAGTTTCTTCGTCAGAGAAGAAGACAACGTGATTCTATTAGTCTCTTTTGCGATATGATGCAGGAAGATGCTGATCTTCTCTCTACAAAGCTGTCAAGGTAAAACAGCGTTACATAATTCTTGTATATACTTTCTTTTAATAGCTTCTTGATAGTATGTACTTCTTTGGGTTGTTTATTAGGTGTTGGAGGTGCTTTGCCAGGCAGAAGAGGACAACCTTAGACTTGGCGAAAGCTTATGATGGTTTGAAGATTAACGAGTCATTGCCATTTGAGCAGCTTGCGATGCTAATCGAGTCACCTGTTACTCTTAGAACTGTTAAATCGTTGCTCGATCGCCTCGAAATTCGTTTAGAAGCTTCTAAGAGTGTTACCACCGTTTCTCAACCGTCCATTGTGGATAACATTGATCATCTTCTTAGAAGAGTTGCCACCCCAAGGAGAAAGGTCACGCCAAGTAATTTGAGGAGCAGAAAAGGAAAGAAGGTTTCTTCTGTTAGAAATGTGGCCGGGACATCAGTGAAGATGTCTAGGTATCCTGTCAGAGTTGTTCTTTCTGCCTTTATGATACTCGGCCATCCGGATGCTGTTTTTAACGGCCAAGGGGATCAAGAGGCTGCTCTCAATAACGCGTCTAAAGGATTCGTGAGAGAGCTTAAGTTATTGATCAATGTTATTAAAGAGGGTCCTGTTCAGGTTTCTGTTGGAGAATCAAAACTTCGGACCTTGAGATCCCAGTTGGACTTATTTGATAAGGCATGGTGCTCCTTTTTAAATTCTTTTGTGATTTGGAAAGTTAAGGATGCTCGGTTGTTGGAAGATGACCTGGTAAGAGCAGCCTGTCAGCTTGAGCTTTCCATGATTCAAAAATGCAAGCTAACTCCAGAAGGGGATGGCACTATGCTCACTCATGATAAGAAAGCAATTCAGATGCAGGTTTGCTTACTCAACTCTCTGTTATTTACCTTTTATTCTTTGGCATCTTTGTTATTGTTAAAAAGGGAAACAAGGAACTGTTTTTGATATTTTTGTTTCGTAATGTGAAATCTCGTTGTAGGTAACACAAGATCAAGAACTTCTAACGGAGAAAGTACGACACCTGAGTGGAGTTGCAGGAGTTGAGCGCATGGAAAGTGCGTTGTCGGAAACACGAACAAAGTACTTTCAGGCCAAGGAGAATGGTAGCCCTATGGCTAATCAACTCGCATGTTTCTTTTCTCCAAGCCCAGCTTCATCTCCAGTTCAGTTTGTGTCTAGTTCAAGCAGCAGAAGTAAAGATAGCTTAGGTGTGGAAGGATCAAAACGTGTTAGTCGTTCTTTATTTAAAGATGATACTCCACCCTCATCTGGACCCTCAAGAGTCAGCAATGGCACTGTGGATGAGGTTTCAAAACAGAATGAGTTGATGGTGAATGAGTTCCTGCACGACTGGAATTTCAAGTTTCCTGGTGGATCCACTGTCAAGGATGAAGAAGACAATCTTAAGGTTTGTTTTCTTTGCATGGAGGTTAATTACTTTTTCCATTGTTTTGCATTTCGACAAGTTCTACTCTTGTAGGATTAGATATGGCTTCTGCAGTTCTGCACATTGTTGTTGAACTCATTACGTTTTTCTTGGCATTGATTTTTTAAATGTGTGTTGCAGAGAAAGATAAAGGAGACTATGGAGAGAGCTTTCTGGGATAATGTCATGGAATCCATGAAATCGGAGGAGCCAGACTATAGTTGCATCTCTAACCTTATGAAAGAAGTGAGTGACGAACTTTGCCAAATGGCACCGGAGAGCTGGAAAGTAGAAATAACTGAAACAATTGATCTGGACATTCTCTCACAGGTTTGCCTCATCTTTCTGGTCCCATATTAAGTGACTGTCCTTTCTATATATATTTTAGTTCGTTAAAAAGATAGGTGGTTTTCATTTCGTCTTTTATTGGTAGTTGCTTAATTCCGGCACCTTGGATATCGATTACCTTGGAAAGATGCTTGAGTTTGCATTGGCTACAATGAGGAAACTCTCTGCCCCAGCAAATGATCGTGAGAATGAAAGCACCCACCGGGATTTACTCAAGGAACTTCATAGGTTGTGTCAAGCTAAAGATGAATCTGGTAACCTCCGTGCTGTTGCAGTAGTCAAGGGGATCCGCTTCATTCTTGAGCAGATTCAGGTCTGTATTTACTTAGTTTTTCTTCTCTTCATTCATCATCAGCGGTCACTTTGTAAAGAAAAATGATATTTTTGCTTTGCTTGTCGACTTATCAGTATCTTAATTTTTTGTTCCATATCCAACAGGAACTTAAGCGAGAGATAGGCATAGGACGCATAACAATCATGAAACCCTTTTTGCAAGGGCCAGCAGGCTTTGATTACCTTACACAAGCTTTCGAAAAGCGTTATGGACCTCCCACTCAAGCCTACGAATCCCTACCAGTGACACGAAGGTGGATATCAACTCTTTTGTCTTGCAAAGACGAGTGGGAAGAGCACAGCAATACGCTTTCAGCCTTGAATGTGGTTGAGAGATCCTCCGTGGGAATTTCTCTCAAAACAGGTGGAAGCTTTCTATCCCCAGTCAATACCACGTCCAAGTCAACTGTTACGGACACTGCAGGTTTTGCTTGTTACCCTGATTGAAGAACCAACTCTGCAAATACATTCCTTTTAGATTATATCACTAAGGAGTTTTGTATTCTTTTTGGTTCAGAAGGTCAACTGTCAGAATGCAAGGGAGAAAGAGTTGATCTGGCAGTGAGGCTCGGATTGTTGAAGCTGGTGAGTCAAGTATCTGGTTTAACACCAGAAGTTACACCGGAAACTTTTCAGCTCAACCTCTCTCGCATGAGGGATATTCAAGGCGAAATTCAGAAGATAATTGTGGTAACCACAAGGTATTAAGGATTAGGTATATTAGATATATGGTAAGACTCATTTAGAAACCAAAGAACTCTTTAACTAAAAAAGATTTGTGTAATGCAGCTTGCTCATTTGGCGTCAAATGCTTGCTAAGAGCGAAAGCGAAACAGAAAGCATGGCAAAGCAGTTGTTAGAGGTGTTAGATGGGAAGAAAGAAGCAGGACTAACGGAGATTGTCGAGACAACAATGAGTGAAGAAGATGACGAGATGAAGAAGATGATGAGAGGATTATTGGGGAAGAGTTTGAAAGAAGGCAACACAGTGTATGAGAGAATTACAGGTTGTATATACAAAGCGGCTCGAGGAGCTTTATTGGCTGGGAATGGAGAAAATGGGAAGAGAGTGGTGGAAAGAGTGATGAAGAAAGTAGGAGGAGGAGGGTTGAAAGAGAGGGTATTAGAGACAGGTCGAGCCCTTGGTGTTGTAGCTTGTGTCTCTGTCAGAGTTCATGGTCCATGGTTGACTCATCTCATGGAGGAACATTGAGCCAACCACTCGGTAACTTGTATAGCATCCCATTTGTATATAATATTATATATCTACAATAATTACACGTGTAATGTAAGCTGCTTTGTGATTTGACGCATATGCTGATTTGTAAAACAAAAACAGCTTTGGTCCTTTTTTTAATCCTTGTGTGTCGGAATGAATAAACTAGCTTGTGATTTGTAAACTAGTCTGAAACGTTGTATATATGAATTTTATATCATCAATTATATATATAAAGCTTGCTTCAAATTTATCAATGTATCTATCTTTTTATTTATTGTCCTTTTTTCGTGGACCACAAGTATAAATGTATCATACAAAAATCTGTGCTTAAGTTTTGGGTAAGATTATTTAAAATTAATTTACGTATGTAATTCGTAATTGGAGATGATTAATTTAAGTTGGATTGCTTCTATTTATTATTTGCCTATTTTATGTAACATTATTAAAGTCGATAAAATAGGGAAATATTTGGACATGAGAATAAAATTAAAAATATAAAATAATGGAAAATAAAGAAAGGGACGAGAAATGTATAGCTTAGGTGGAATAAGGAGTTGGCCGGCGAATTGGAGAAGCACGACGGCGTCAATGACGACGACGGATAGCGTTAGAAAGGTGGCTCAGGTTTTAACTGTGGCGGGATCGGATTCCGGCGCCGGAGCTGGAATCCAAGCCGACCTCAAAGTCTGCGCGGCTCGTGGTGTCTATTGCGCTTCCGTCATAACCGCGGTCACTGCTCAGAACACTCGAGGTGTTCAATCTGTTCATCTTCTTCCTCCGGAATTTGTCTCTGAACAGCTCAAGTCTGTCCTCTCTGACTTCAAAATCGACGTCGTAAGCTCTCTCTCCCTTCTTCTGGTCATACAGCGCAATCTAGTAATTACTCTCTTATGATTGATCAATTGTGAGTAATATAACTTGTCAGGTGAAGACTGGGATGCTTCCTTCCACTGAAATCGTTGAGGTTCTTCTTCAAAATTTATCAGAGTTTCCAGTTCGTGGTAGAAAAACACAAAAGACTTCACTTTGTTCTGTTTTCAGTTTTTGAAGTTTGTGTCTTTCAATGCTTAATATAGTTTTGTTGTGTTAAGGTAGCTTTGGTTGTTGATCCTGTGATGGTATCTACAAGTGGGCATGTTCTGGCTGGTTCTTCTATTCTCTCTATCTTTCGGTAAAAGAGCTTATATACAATTGTTAGTTTGTTATTTCTGTGTTTATGATCTTTCTGAAATATGGTTTCTTATTGCAGAGAGAGGTTACTGCCAATTGCTGACATTATAACCCCAAATGTGAAAGAGGCATCTGCTTTACTTGGCGGTGTTCGGATTCAGACTGTTGCAGAAATGCGGTCTGCAGCAAAGTTGTTGCATGAAATGGGTCCTAGGTTTCCATTTTCTCTCATTCCTCTCATTCCTCTCTGTAGTCTCAGTTTCTTTTTCTTTTCATCCCTTAATTTAACCTACTGTGGATGAATTGATACGAATCCTTCTACTTGTGGTTCCCTGGTATAAAGTTTAATCCTTTTAGACTTGGTTGTTTGTTATGTGGTTATGCTTAGTACATGAGCATTATTTTGTGGTGTTGATCCACCTCTTTTTCTTTACTTTAACAGATTCGTACTTGTCAAAGGTGGTGATCTTCCTGACTCATCAGATTCAGTAGATGTTTACTTTGATGGTATGATTGTTCTTATGTTGTCATCTGATTATTCTTAATCTTTCTTGGTGAAGCATATAAAAATGTAAAACCCCTTTTTTAGGCAAGGAGTTTCATGAACTCCGTTCTCCTCGCATAGCTACAAGAAATACTCATGGGACTGGTTGCACTTTGGCTTCATGTATTGCTGCAGAGCTTGCAAAGGGCTCTTCCATGCTCTCGGCCGTGAAGGTACATATTTATATGCTTCTTTCCCCCAAAACGTTTCTTTGCATAATATGCTATGCTCTATGGCTCTCTATAATTTATATTAGTCTGTCCGCATCGACTCTTAATCAGTGAAATTGATTTTAAATGAAACGCTTTCTTTTCTAGAAGTTCAAATTTCAGCAGAGATGTTTGGAGATTGATGATGGGAAAAAGTATCTGGGGGCTGAGATATCTGTGTTTGTATTATTAAAAACTGTATTAACAAAGGCTAATAATCTTATGTCCCGGACCTTTCTGATGTTGGCAGGTGGCCAAACGCTTCGTCGATAATGCCCTAGATTACAGCAAAGACATTGTCATTGGCAGTGGGATGCAAGGACCTTTTGACCACTTTTTCGGTCTTAACAAGGATCCCCAAAGTTCTCGATGCAGCATATTTAATCCAGATGACCTGTTTCTATATGCTGTCACGGATTCTAGGATGAACAAAAAATGGAACCGGTCCATTGTGGATGCCGTGAAAGCTGCTATAGAGGGAGGGGCCACAATCATACAACTGAGGTTTGATTATGTTTGCTGTAACTGGAGCTTCAACTCTTTTTGTTTCTTTCTCTTATGGAAGCCCAGATGACATCTCAGTGCTTTTGCAGGGAGAAAGAAGCCGAAACACGGGAGTTTCTTGAAGAAGCAAAATTATGCGTTGGCATATGCCGATCCCACGGAATTTGTTTGTTGATAAACGACAGGATCGACATTGCCCTTGCATGTGATGCTGATGGAGTCCATGTTGGTCAATCCGACATGCCAGTTGATCTGGTTCGGTCTCTTCTTGGCCCGGACAAGATCATCGGGGTCTCATGTAAGACACCAGAACAAGCCCATAAAGCATGGAAAGATGGTGCGGACTACATTGGGTCAGGAGGAGTTTTTCCAACGAACACTAAGGCCAATAATCGTACCATAGGACTTGATGGACTCAAAACAGTTTGTAAGGCATCAAAATTACCGGTGGTTGCCATAGGAGGCATTGGAATCTCAAACGCTGAATCTGTTATGCAGATCGATGCATCGAATCTAAAAGGCGTAGCCGTTGTGTCAGCTTTATTCGACCAAGAGTGTGTTTTGACTCAAGCTAAGAAGTTGCATAAAACGCTTAAAGAGAGCAAAAGGGAAATTTGAAGACTCCCAAAATACTTGAGTAAGGTGGTTTTAGTTTTGTTCAACCGTTGTTGCTTCTCAGTTCTCACGGTTACCAAATGTTATGGGCCTTTTATACTTCTTCTAGCTAATGTATTTGTTGATTTTTTCATATCTCCAAGCGGCCACATAAATTAAATTTTCATATATTTTTGGGAGATCAACACTGTATTTTGGGTTTGAAAAAGTCAAACTAATAATAATTGTTACATATAGTGACAAAATACGCCTACTCATACATTTTATTTTAGTTTTCATCCTTTATGGTGGATGCAGAATGAAGCTTACTCATGAAGTTTTTAGTTTTTACTTCCAGAAATTCAATAATTCTCCAGGAGACGCCATAAGATCAATAGGAAAATTTGATTTGTGTGTTTCATTTGGCTTCTTCACTCCTCTTAAGAAATTTATTGTTACAGCAATCTGAAAATTGAACAAAATTTACCCTTGACAAAGGTATCTAATGCTTGCTTACAAACAAACGGTTTCACTTGCCTCTATATACATAGCCACTGAAATTACACAAGAGGCGGTTTTTGACATATCCTTGTTTTGTTTAGTCGGCACACGATTTTGAAGCCAGCTCAACAAGTGTCTTCTCTGCAGCTCTCCTAGCTAGTATCTGCAAATTACCAAAAACATGAGATAAATTAAGCAAAACAAATTGCTTGTAAGAACATATAATCTATAATGCAGCATTGATATACATACCTCTTTAGTTGCATTAATTGAATCACGCTGTCTTCTCTGTTTCTCAAGTTTGCATCCTCCACACCAACTTGAGAAATCTTTCTGATAATTCTTCATCTCTCGAAAAGTAGAGCTACAATGTGAAAGAGAGGGAAATATGAATTGGTTAATGAAACAGATGCACACAGATGTAAACACATTGGCTGATGGAAATATCTTACATTGATGTAGATTGTAGTATTTAACGTTTTGAAAAATTTTACCTTCTACACCACAAAATCAAGTTCACTCGGTGTCCAGAAGTTGTAGCTCTAGCACCATGGCGGTGACGTCCACGATGAAGAATGGCACGGCCAGGTACATGAGAGTAATCATAAACTTCCTACAGAAGAACAAGTTAAGAAAGAATCTTATGAGTGATGGCTACACAAACTATGAATGTGCTAAGCTGATCAGTTCTAAACCCACTAAAAACATCATTACATGCAGTCATAAATGGCACTGACTGCTTGATGGTTGGTTCACAAGTACCTTCTCACTGCTACCGGAATTCACATGATCATCACATCTCACACCTCGAAAGAACAGCTCCCCACCGGAAAAGTGTTTACCCAAGCAGACATTTAAACTTACCTCTGAGTCATCCACATGGAACCCTACAATCAAGAAGAAAATTTTAGATGTTCCACCAGTCCAAATCTAACTAACAAGGAAGAGACCATTATAAAGCTTCCCCGTACTTACCAAGATCAACATCCCTATCTTTTCCATATTCAACAACATAGCCATGGTGAGAATCCAAAGAGGATCCACAGAATTCCGGGAACAGAACTGACACAAGATTGAAGCCAAGCCCATCAGCAAATATATCAACAAAAACAAACTTGCAACAATAAACCAAATCTACAAATCAAAATTAGAATCTTAACCTTGAGATATAGGACTTATAAAGTCATCCACCAACTGCTGGAGCATGCTATCAAAGCCAAAATCATCAAGGACAACACCAAAATTGTTCATCGTATTAGGTCTCATTATTGTGGATTTTGAATCATAAACCCATTTCTCCATATGTTCAACCTGAGAAAATTAGTCAAGAATTTGATAAGAGGACAAAGAACGACTTTCAAACCTAAAAAGGATAACTTTAAGTCAATTCATACCTCTGCTAGTAACATTTCACAAAACCGTGGCTTAAACATTTCAAAAGTGAAAATCCCAGGAGAGGATTCAACCATCATGTTTCTAAAACTCTGCTCCGACTTCTGACTAAAAGCTCTAAGAAACGAAGGCACAAAGAAACTTGTAGGGTCAAGAGAATAGATCTCTCCATGCAGACGCTGCAAAATCAGATTAACAAGAAGCAAAAAGATTCAAATGACCAATTGAAGATTGAAGACTCGTTCACCCATTTCGATGAAGAAAATCACCTGGTAAGAAGACATGATTTTCTCCCTGTATTCGTTATGCCTCAGAATCTGAAATGAGATACAAATTCAAGCTCAAATTACAGAAAGAGAAGCTCAAAACTATCAAGAATTGGTAAAAGGAGGAAACTTTACCCGAACTCGCTCAGTGTCAGGGGAGTATCGGAGAAGAAGATCTCTCATGAAACTAGCTTTATCGATTCGTGTGGAATTGAGAAGCTGCTCGGGTAAGTAACGCTCAAGGGAGCTGAACAGAGACGGGCTAAAGTCCAAAGGTAGATCTTCATAGTTATCAGGCTCATGTTCTTCATTTGGGGTTCTCCGAAGTTTCAATCTTACCTCGCCGTTCCCAGAGGAGGCTCGCGGTGGTTGCTGCTGCTGCTGCTGTTGCTGCTCAGATTGTTTTCCAGAAGAATCGAGAGCCATAGATCTAAGATGAGTTTGATTGCACATTCAGGTCAAGAAACCGATACGCATTCTAGGGTTTAGGTTTTCATGAGTGATAGAAGATGATGATGGTTTGTCTGAGAGGTTAGGGTTTCGGATATTTTTATAGAACCTCCTCAAAGTAAAAAAAGAAAATAACGTGGGACCATTACTTGCTCCTACCATTTTTAGAAACGTTGATTTTTGTTGATTTATATATTGTTTGTATCAGTAAATTCTGTATAATGTTGATGGATTTTATCTGCTTCATATAAATAAAAACAGTGACGCATGATGATTTGTACAAAATGGTTCAGTGGAAATGAACGTAACAGAGCAACAGAGCTCAATGCTTACAAAAGAGAGAGAACTGATTCTAATGTTTTACCTAAAACATGCTTAGAGTGTAGGAGAGAAACAGAGCTCTGTACTTTTGGCATTTCTTACCATAAATGACCAAAAATGAAATTACATGTCTTTGACATTTTCTCTATTCCCAAAAATTGGTCCAAAGAATTAAACAATACCCAGGAATCTTCTTCACTGACTATGAACTTCCTTTGCAAACACCATTTATGTGTCATCTTTATTCCTATTCTCTTTGCCTCTGCTGTGTAAGAATGAGTTAAGCTTAAAGCGATGAGCTTTCAACAACATTAGATCGGTTCTGGCCATAGCTTAGAGTATGTTTCCCCTGCATAAGTATAGCTGAATTACAATCTAAAATCACAGATAATGCAGAAGCCTTGTGAAAGCGAAGTGACGAGTATCAACATACCAATCAAGCTGAGCCATCAACTAGATTGTGCATAGTAATTGTAAAATTGACCATATGCACTCAGGGACGAAACCGGCCAGCTCCAAGAAAAAATTTGATCCCTTTGCTTCCTCGTCAACTGAGTAATAACTTTTCAAGGAATTCAACCTCTCGTGACACGTGGTCTTTTTCCAAATGCTTGAACAAGGCATTATGTGTGTAAGCATCTGGCTCAATCTCTTTATCTAGCATCTCTTTGTATAATTTGACAACCTCTTCCCACTTATCAAGCTCACAGTTCTTGTTTATAAGCATAGTGTAGCTATATTTGTTTGGTGAAATCCCCTCTTCTTCCATCTTGCATAAGTATCTGTAAGCTTCATCTATATCACCAGCTT
The DNA here is from genome assembly GCA_004349715.1 of Crucihimalaya himalaica. Taxonomy (NCBI): domain Eukaryota; kingdom Viridiplantae; phylum Streptophyta; class Magnoliopsida; order Brassicales; family Brassicaceae; genus Crucihimalaya; species Crucihimalaya himalaica. The sequence goes on from SMJT01000005.1 coordinate 3,457,758, forward strand.
TGCACAAGCCATGTAAAAGAGCATTGTATGTCATGACATTTGGATGAACACCTCTCTTTTTCATCTCGGTGGAATATTGAAAGGCTTGTCCTAGCCTTCCTCCTTTCGCATGACCATGAATCAACACAAAGTAGGTAATCACAGTGGGAGATAACCTTTTACTCAGCATTTCATCATACAAGTCTCTAGCCATCTTAAACCGGCCCTTCTCCAAATAAGCGCGAATAACTGTGGTGTAAGTAACATGATCTGGGACAAGACCAACTCTGAAAATCTTACGCTGAAATTCAATCGCTTTTTCCAGATTCCCAACTTTACAGAGTCCATCTATACGAACGTTATAGATGGTCAGATCTGGAGCATGTTGATCCTTTGCCACCATCTCTTCGTGCAGACGAAACACTTTGTCTGAGTCTCCGAGCCGCAGTTCACCTACAGTCTTTGTAGTGTATGCATATCTATCAGGTCTAATTCCTTCCCTCAGCATTTCATCATACATTTCGGTTGCCATGGAAAGATTCCCATTCCTAACAAATCCTTTTACAAGAGTCGTGTACGTAATCAAATCAGGAAATATCAGTTGGCCGGTCATCTCTTCTTTTAACCGGCGAGCACCTTCCAAGTTCCCTGACTCACAAAGACCATCTATTAGAGTATTGTAGGTGACAACACTGGGACGGATATTCCCAACTCTCAAGTCATCAAACAAGAGAGATGCCTCTACCATCTTTCCCATCTTGATGTACCCATGCATCAGAGTGTTATAAGACACAACATCAGGAGCTGCCATACTAGATAACAGCTGTCTGGCATCATCTATTCTTCCAAACTCGCAGAGAGCACGTATATAAATATTATACGTGGGTGTGGTTGGATAAATACCAGCATTGAGCATTTCGTCTGTAACTCCCCAAGCTTCATCGAACAAGCCTTGTTTGCAATACCCTTCAATCAACGGATTAAACGAATAAGCTGTAACAGGGAATCCAGATCTCCGCATATCTCCATGAAACCGCCTAGCTTCCTCCATTTTACCATTCTTGGAAAATCCATTGATAAGTATATTGTAAGTCATCTCACTGAATTCAATACTTCTTCTCTTCATCTCTAACCAAATCTTGTCGACTTGCTCCAAATGCCCAGCCTTGAAACAAGAATCCAACATAGTGTTAAACGTGATAACCGTTGGCATAATACCATGCTCAACCATCATCCCGTAGACCTCTTGAGTCTTATTCATCATCCTTGAATCTCTAAGAACCCTCAAAACAATGTTACAATTTCTAACACTAGGTAAAAACCCTTTCCTAATCATCTTCTCAAAACTCAACAAACACTTCTCCGCCATAGATTTCTTAGAGTAAACCCACAACAACAGATCCAAAAGCTTGATAGCAATCAACTTATCAAAATTCCCATCAATCAAAAGATCATCAATTTCATGCATACCAAGATCGATACTCCTCTCAGCAACCAAATAAGCTTCACTCATCAAATCATTCTCAGCTAAAATCTCCAACATCGCAGCGAAAGCTTGCCGTGACTGCTTCACATCGCTCTGCCTCTGTATCCAATTGAAAAACCGAAACGCGATTTCGGGCTTCGCCCGAATCATATTGAGGACTCTAATAAGCAAATCTGGATCAGTTAAGAGTAGACGAAACTGATGAGAGGACCACCTCCGATTAGGTTTATGTTCCCCGTGGGAGCTCAAAATCAGATTAGCGTAATAAGACTCGAGATTGGAGGAGGAGGAGGAAGACGACGCAGCGCAATGAGGAAGAGTAGAGAATCGAAAAAGGAAGCGTGAGACGTTATTGTTGTTGTTGGTAGTAGAAATAGAGAAGAAAGATCTCGAAGCTCTGAGACAGAGACGGAGACATAGGATCATTGAGGAAACAGAGAGGAACACATAGGAACCAAAGCTTCGAATGGATCAAGAGAATCGATTTCAAGGATCCGAGAGAAGGAGGAGCGGCCATTAATTCTCCACGAAGCCTTGTGGTGCCATCTCTCCTCCCGTGCGTCGGCGATCAACATCTCCCGGAGCTTAACAAAATGAGGGTTTATCTCAATGTTCTCTTAACCGAACCGGTTTAACCGTGACTTAATCTCCCATCCGGTTTGGTTTGTGTCTCTACCGGAAAAGCCATGGTTATAACCGTTAAATTCGGTTCTGTGCTGAACTTTCCATTCTCAAGTCAATAATGAAAACCAAGGTTCTAAACGGTTGAACCACGACCCACAAATGCGATCGGTTTACCATTTGGTTTTAAAGAACATTATCATGTGATATTACCTACTTGTCCTTATCACTAAAGTCTCACAGTTAGCTACCATCACATGATCTGTCTATGGAATGTTCAAATCTATTCTCAATATCTAAATTACCAAAATGAGATTCTTGTTTTTCAAGTTGGGAAGATAAGTAAACAAAATCTAAGTTCCATATCTATAAATTTAGGAAACGTATCACGTATGCAACACTTTAAAGTTTAAACAATACATATTACATGAATGTTAACGACACAAGCCATATTCCGACAGAAGCAACTGAAACATAGAAAAAAACTCAATTACAAAATCCAAACTTTCTAATTGCCAAGAGTAATATTCTGCAATTCAACTACTAGCTCAGCTTCACATCTTTTTTCCAATTCAGTTTCAATGTGTTTCAACGAGTTTCGCAGCTTTCCGCAAGCTCCCGAAAAGCCGTCTGATGAACTCTTTAATCGCTCAACTTCGGCCTCAAATTCGTTTAGATTTCCCTGTATTATCTTCACCGTTTGCTTCATTTTGTTCATCTCCTGTGGTGGATAAACACAAGCTCCAAGCTCATCAATTTGTACTCCAGTTCCTTGACACAGCTTCAGTAGCTTCTCTAGTGAGTCAATAAACCCGCTATTATCCTTTAGATTCTCCAGCTTAATCATCCCGGTGATAACTCTGATGAGTTCTTTTATCACCATTATCGTTTCAGACACAATCTCAGCAACCATTTGAGCAACTTCCATTTCTTCAGGAGACAAATCATCGCCTAAATCATCATCATCTGAGTTATTATCACCAGATACCTCACACTCAGGTGAAGGACAAGCTGGCTTCACTTCTTTCATCTCCCTAAGAACATCCTTCATGGAAACCGCAACCTGCGTAATAGTCCTACCAATCGCGATGATGTCTGTTGCAGGAACTTTCTTGAAACTGGAACATGCCTCCCAAACCACTCCTGAAAGCTGCGGAATAGACGGCTTCTTGTCCTTTTCATATGATCCCTCTAGTTTACAGATACAGAATCAAAATCATCAACAGTTAAGAACTCTCACTGCAAGTATGTTGAAAGCAAATCAAACTGTGACTACACTACACTTTGACAACGAGTTCAATAGATGATACATAATGGGAGAAAAGTATAAGACATTATTACCGTATAGGGAGACAGAACCCTGTAACAATCTGAAGCTGGAATCAACAATTTGCTTAACAGAAACATGTATGATTGAAGAAAGTGTAGGCCCAGCACCAACTGTGCTTCCATGGCAACAAAGCAAAAAGCCTTGAAGAGCATTGAAGTAAGACTTCATTGTCTCCTTAAGTGATTCAGCTTTTGGAGATTCTCCAGTCCATAGCATTCCCACTGTTTAGAGTAATAAGTAGTAAGTAACCCCAAAAACAAATTGAGAAGAAGAAATCACAAAAAGGAATCGAGAAACTATAAACAGAGAAACCAAGTTATAAAACCTATGGTGGCTTGTTTAGAGAGGTGATCAGACATCTGGAGAACATCGTTCCACTTAACTTTTTCCTCTGTCGGAGGCGCTGTTCGATCGAACAACTGCAAAAATATAGCATGATCTTTGTCTAACTACAGATTCTAATTCATCGCGAAAACATGAGAAACAAAACAAAATTTGTAGGAAGCAAAAGTACCTGGAGAGTATCGTAGATGGTGTTGAGATGAGTAATCAGAAACTGGTTTAGATCTTCTTTCTTTGATTTCCCCATTTTCGTCTTCCTTCAACTCTTGAGCCTCTCTGGTGCGTTAAGCTAAGGGTTTTGCCGAAACTTTGCTACGATTCGCAACGGCGTCGTTTGGATACAATTACGGAAATGCCCTTTCGGGATTTTGACTTTGTAGAAGTTGAAGTCTTCCAAGAACAATGAAGTTACAGAAAAAGAACTCACGTTTATAGAACCAGATTGTAAAAAAGAGGAGAGATTTTGATAGTTTTATTTTATGACGGATAGTAAAGTTGTTTTTATATGCTTTTGTTTAAAATAAGTTATGATCTTCTACATGGCCTGTCAAAATCACTGTTCTGATGGTCATATGAACCAGCTTCGGTTATTGTTGATGATGTGGTTACACAAGAAACGCTCATGAACATGATGTCACTATCAAGGAAAGATCTGAGACTATGAACTTGTGAAGAGGACCAAGAGGTGAAGCAGTCTTTAACTTATTAGAGACAGTATGTTACTCCCGTAAATCCAGAGGAAACTCACTTTGAACAAAGCGAGAAATAGCAGTGCCACTTCGTAATGTGAAGGGATTAACTTATATGGTTGCTTGTTTAGAGAGGTGATCAGACATCTGAAGAACATATTTATCCTCTGTAGGAGATGCTGTTTGATCGAACAACTGCAAAAAGTTTGGCATAGTCCTTGTCTAGTTACGTTTCTAAAGTTATCGCCAAAAATCATGAAACAAACATAAAAATCGGTAAGAAGAAACATGCCTGGAGAGTGTCGTAGATGATTTTGTGATGAGCAATCAGAATTTGTTTCAAATCCTTTATTTTGTCCAATTTAACTTCCATGAGTTTGGTAGCGTCTCGCAGCTTTCTGCAAACTCCTGGAAAGGCGTTCGAAGAGCTCTTCAAATGTCCAACTTCAGCCTCAACTTCATCGAGATTTCCCCGTATTATCTTCACCGTTTGAATCATCTTGTCTATCTCCGGCTGTGAATAAACACAAGTTCCAAGCTCATTGATCTGTACTCCAATTCTTCGACACAGCTTTAGTACCTTCTCTAGAGAGTCCACAAACCCGCTATTCTCCTTTGGATTCTCCACCTCCATTGTCTTAGTGATTGCTCGAATGACTACTATAACCATGATGGCCTCAGACACAAAGTCAGCAACCATTGTAGCAACTTCTATTTGTTCAGGAGAAAAGTTATCACCAGATGCCTCACACTCACGTGAAGGACAAGCTGGCTTCACTTTATTCATCTCCCTAAGAACATCCTTCATGGAAACAGCTACCTGCGAAATAGCACTGCCAATCGCATTGATGTTTGTTGCAGGAACCTTCTTGAAATTGGAACATGCCTCCAAAACTGCTTCTGAAAGCAGCTGTATAGACGGCTTCTTGTCCTTTTCATATGACCCCTCTAGTTAACAGATAAACAACAAAAATTGGCAAAATCATCCACAGTTTTAGCACTCAGTAGAAGTAAGTTGAAAACAAATCAAATTGTGGCTACACTACACTTTGACAAAACAAGTTCAATAGATGATACATTGAAAGATTGTTGAATAATGGGAGAAAAGTATAAAACTTTTCCATTATTACCGTAAAGGGAGACAGAACCCTGCAACAATCTGAAGCTGGAATCGACAATTTGCTTAATAGAGACGTGTATGATTGAAGACAAAGTAGGACCAGCACCAACTGTGCTTCCATGGCAACAAAGCAAAAACCCTTGAAGAGCAATGAAGTAAGACTCCATTGTCTCCTTAAGTAATTCAGCTTTTGGAGATTCTCCAGTCCATAGCATTCCCACTAGCATTACCCCAAGCAAGCACAAAGTGAGAAGAAGAGATTAAAAAAAAAAAAAAAACGAATTTGAGAAAATTAACAAAGAAACCAAGTTTTTTTAAACCTTTGGTGGCTTGTTTAGAGAGGTGATCAGACATCTGAAGAACATTGTTCCATTTAACCTGTTCCTCTGTAAGGGGCGCTGTTCGATTCAAAAACTGCAAAAAAATTGGGAGATAATCCATGTCTAATTACGATTCTAATTCAACATGAAACAAACATGGTAAGATTAGGAAGAATACAGTATCGTCGATGGTGTTAGGATGAATTGTCAGAGATTGGTTAAGATCCTCTTTCTTTGATTTCGTCCTCTTTGATTTCCCCATTTTCGTCTTTCGAAACTCTCTTGACGCCTCTACTCTACTCTTCTAGTGCTTTTTGTCACTAGTGTTAATTACGAAAGCCCTTAAGAGAATTTGACTTTTCATGTTAAGAAAATACATTAACTTCTTTATAAGGGGAAAACAAAACAAAAAAATCCCACTTTTATAGAACCAGATTGTAAAAAAAGGGGGATTTTTAACAATGTTATGAGTTATGACTTATGAGAATTCAGTTCTAGTAAAGTTGTTTTTATACGGTTTTGATCAAAAATATGCGATAATTTTTATATGACCTGTATTCAGTCTGTTTCTGATGGTCTTGTGAACCAGCCTTAGGCTAATATGATGATATGGTTGAACAGCTTCGGTCTGATCAAGGTTTTGACAAAGCTGGTCATATTGAGGTCCGGCTCAAAAGTGGATCAGATTTTCACAGCCTTACAAGAAATCAGTTCCGGCCCCACCCGATATAAGAGTCGGCCGGTTGGTACAACATCCGTAGCTGACAGTCATTTCCATGCCTAAAATGTATCAATACTTTTCCAGTTGGTGAGAGTGACCAACAAGACCGAGCAAAGTCAGGTTTAACAAGAAACGCTCATGAACACATGGAAGCCACTATCACAGACTATGAACTTGGTTGAGGTGAATGCAGCAGCTACTGAGTCAGCATAAGCAAAAGAGCTCAGGAGATGAGCCAAATTGCAAGAGGGTCTTTAACATATTAGAGACACTGTGTTTCTCCTGTAACTCCAGAGGAAACTGAGATTGAACCAAGAGCCATAAAAAAATAGTGGTTTTAAGCACGAACTAAGCCAATTCGTAGAACAATTTCGATCAAAAAGAAAGACTTTTGATCAAGTTTATGAACAATTTGTAGCAATAGTCACTCCCAAATCTGCCCAGTGAAGAGACCACAATCACCAAGATCACAATATACAATTCTAAAACCAATCTGGAATGAAAAATTAGAACTTTAGAATTCAAACATGTACAGGAGGGAGGAGTTGAAGTTAAAAGAAAGATGATCAATTTACAAAAGACGATAAACGAAGTAACCATCAAGCTAGTTAAACAGTCGAATCAGGGCGTCTTCGCGGAGGCGCCGGCATCGGAATCTTGCTTCACCGCCGGAGATTCCACTTCGGGACGGCCAAAATTAGTCGGAGCATCAGGTCCAATAAGCTGAATCGCAGCGTTATCATAAGCAAGAGCAGCTTCCTCAGCAGTTTCAAAAGTCCCAAGCCAAATACGATCAGGTCCTCCTCCTTTACGATTCCCACCACCACCGCAACCGTGAGCTCTACCACATCTAATCTCAGCCGCCCACTTCCCCCACGGTCTCTGCCTCACGCCACGGAACTTCTTCTTAATCCCCGTCGTCGTCTTCGCAGCAAGAAACCTCGCCGGAATCCTGATTTTAAACCGAGTTTTTCTAACCTCGGCGGAATCAGAAGGATCGATTACGATCTCCTTGACGAGCTTCTTACCTCGACGGCGTGACGACGGCGATTCGTCTTCGCTGCTTGAAGAATCGGTCGCCTCCATGTCTGTGAATGAAATTCGAACAATTCGTTTCATCTTCGCCGGAGAAGGTTGGTGTTAGGGTTTGTGTCCGCCTCTTAAAGAAAGAAGGATTTGTTTTGTTTATTCCTTTCTTGAAGCTTTTGGCTTGTTCGTTACTTAATCCAAGTTTTTACCGACTTACTTCTGTATCTCTTATCTCTTATAATCCATGAGGAGTTGATGATGTTTGTTTCTTTAAGTCGGTTTTGAAATATCAAATTCATGACCCAAAAATATGGAAAAATCTGTTTTGGGAAATATTATGTAAAAGGTAAAATCAGGAAGAAAAAAAAAACATAGGGATTTTAATATTTATAGCATAGATCGTTACTATTTTTCTTTCCTTTTTTACAAAGACCATTTCTACATAAGTTTGTAGTTTGTTTACTAGTAAAGATTGATTTTACCATTGTGAAAATACTTTTGTTTAGAAATTGGTTTAAAAAGAGGACGAATTTTCAATTTTGGTTAAAACAAAATCGAGTCTTGAAAAAAAAATTCAGTTCATTTGGTTGCGGCTCAATTAGGATAGTTTTCATGCCCAATTACGAAAACCCCAACGTAAGCTGCACTAGTCTGGACTTCATGGTCCGCAAAACCTACTTCTCTTGGGCCTTAGAACTTCTTTATGGCTTCAGTGATCCCATGACTCTTTTGAATATATATAGTGACTAGTGCGGGTAAGCTTATTTTAGGGAATACTTATAACTTACTTTTTCTACAAAGGTTTTTGAGTTACGTTATATGTTTTCTAGATTGTACATTTTCATTCATCAAAAGTATCATGTCATAAGATTGACATGACCACTTGGTGTTGAACTTTGTTTACAAGCTATAACTTTTCTAATACTCAAATTTAGTATATATTTGCAATAATTACTCTAGGTGATCGAAGGATATAAGGAGATAGGAGAGTGTTTTCTTTTTTTACGATTTCTTTAATTTCTTGCCGTTATAATGAAAATATGGATAAGCTAGCACGACGAGTTCGTGTGATTTCGCGATATGTGTCTTTTGTAAACAGTGTTTTTTCGGAGTGTCTTAGTTGAGTCACCTTAATTAATATACTGCCGTTGACAACAACATAAATCATAGAAAATTTAATTATGTATGGGCATATAAATGCTTATTTTATTAAGATGATATTGTTACCCTTTAAATGCTTACTTCCTTAACCCTGAATCTTAATCAACAGGAAAACTTAATACCCAAGCTGATGAAACTATCAACCAATTAACGTAAAACACATGAGATCATGTTTATAAGATGTGTATGACCAGGTTTGAAATTGTTTTTCAAATACGATGTTTTCTCTTCAAGCGATGTTTCATTGCCATATCTTTCGTAATCGTATCATTTCAACTATATATGACGCACTTACAGCAATATATATATTATGATTATTATATCGTTTTCTTATATATTATATGCATAATCATATGATATGATTGACTTAACTATTATTCGTCACCACAAGTTACTGAACTATTATTAACAATTCGTCTCCACAAGTTGCGTTGCACCACGAAATATGAAGAGAAGATAAAACCGAACGGGTTAAAGAGACGTTTACCAAAATATCAACCTAATCTGCCCCAAACCTTAAAATTTCCAGTTAAGTTTATTATGAAGCTCAATCAACTTTGTTAATTTAAATTATACTTGTGACTCGCTGATTGTTTTTGTTAGTATATAATATAATATATACCACAAAATACAAGAACATGACATAAGATTCTATGGAAATATAACAAAATATTTTTTATTTGTAGCCAGATAACTAAAAGAAATCTATGAGAGTCGTGTTATTTGACACGTACGGCACTTTTGGTAAACGGGTTATTTACTTAATTTTGATAATTTGTCATCTATAAAATATCCTGAGTTCCACATGTCACAGCAGTGAAAGAATAGACCATGATGAACTTTAAAAAAAATATATATATATGCAATTGACTATGTGGACATGCATGAACTAATATCAGCTTAGATTGGATAAAGATTAAGGCCACCATATATATAAACATTTCTTTAGAGAACTTTCCAATATTTAAAAGTCTAGGTGACTACCATATATATTGTATAAAACGTCCATTTCCATCTTAGAATTGTTACCTATAGCATCGCTTGGTATCAAAATTCCCATAAAACCACACTAATTTTGAGCGGAACAATCCCCCAACTCGTTCTTGTCCTTTTTCATTTTGCTTTGTTTAATTTTCTTCTTATTTTAGATATTTTCAGATTGTTTTTGTTCCTTAATTAGCCGACGAAACATAGAGAAGATAACCTTTGTACTTGCATGTTTATAAGTACGTACGTGTGTGTAGTACATTAATATCGGTGCTCTTGTTAAACCTAATTAAGAAGAAAAATTACGGATCGACCATGGTGGGATATATGGTCCAGATTAAAAATCTATTTATTACTTGTTGTTACAATAAAAAAAACCTATCCTTAGTAAAATGCAATAAGATCTTTAGATAAATTACTATGACAAAAGCAATCGCGATAGAATAGGAAAAAATGTAAAATGCATGCATCGCCTGCATTGGTTGCTAAATTTCTAGATATGTAATTCAATTTTCAATTTCGGGAGGTGGGCTCCATTTTGTTTACTGTTTATGTTATGTTTCAATTATTTTGTATATGTGTGGGTCGCAAATGCCGCTTGCGTGGTACACAAAATAATACTACATACTACCAATCTCAATCCTAAGAGAAAATTAAAGTCAAAGTGCAGTAATACCCCTTTGCATATATTAACATTTATAATTTAAAATGTACAAACCAAATGCTAACATTGCACGTTTGCATGATAATTGGAAATTCATAACCAACCAACCATATATAAGAATAATGTCAGAAAGTAATAATGTCTTCAGTTCCAATTAAACTTACCCTTTTCCATATTGTATATATTTCAATTCGTAATTAAAAACTACCAGCTAATAAGTTGACAGAAAAAATAGAAAAAATGTAAAAATATTAGTCGGATGTTTTGCAAGCTTTTAAATCGCCTGATTTAGTTAATGGTTTGTTTTATTTTACCTTTTGCTTTTGATATCACCGATTTAATTTATAAATGGTTGAACTTTTTCCGCCAATTAGAAACAATTTTTCATTTTTGTAGCATTCTTCGCTAGATAAAATACATACGTTGAAGCAATAGTAATTCTATAATCAAGTTTTTCTATAGTCAAATTTAATTATATATAACAATAACTACCCCATTAAGAAAAAGAAGAAAATGACAAGATGAGCGAAAGGAACATTAGAAACGTACGTCCTCGTTGTCCGCGCCGGGAAATATCTCAAAGGAGCACATCAGTTTATCAATAGATTAGAGGGACACCTCTAAGTTTAAGTTATTATATTGTTACACTCCTAATGATATTAAATTAACGCTCAAATCATCAATAAATAAATCATTGTGTGTGTTTCCTAATACTCGAAACATTATATTCACCTCCCCAAACTTTCCTATATAATAAACGACACCCATTCTATTCTACCCTAGCTCTCTCTCTCTCTCTCTCTCTCTCTCTCTCTCTCTCTCTCTCTCTCTCTCTCTCTCTCTTTCTCTCTCTCTTTTTCTTTCTCCGCTAGTTTGTGACAGTAAACATGGGAGCTCTTGATTCTCTCTCTGAGTATTTCTCTAACCATTTCTACGTCTCAATAAGAAAACGGAAGAAGCGTAAAGTCATGCAGGTAATAAAAAAATCCCTAAACGCTGCCGTTTAGCTTGCTCTTGTTTCGTTTGCTTATTAATTGCTTACCCTTTTTAAAACTTTTGATAATGAGCAGACGGTAAATATAAAGGTGAAGATAGACTGTGACGGATGCGAACGCAAAATCAAGAACGCTGTTTCCTCCATGAAAGGTTCGATCCTCAACTCTCAAGTTCCTTTCACTCTAGCTTCTCTTAGCAATTAATTAGTGCAAAAAAAAAATTTGTTCTACAAGTAATTTATCACCCACACGAAACTATGCATACCAGATATAAGAAAACTCTAAACTTTGACTCTTTACCTTAATAATAACCATAATTATGTATCTAACACGTCATATATCAAAAATCACAATCCCCTTCCAAATCAGCCAAACACGGCCTTACTTATATACACACCACTCGTTTTTTTTTCTTAGGAGCAAAATCAGTGGAAGTGAACAGAAAGATGCACAAAGTGACGGTGAGTGGTTACGTGGATCCCAAGAAAGTGCTAAAGAGAGTGCAGAGCACCGGGAAGAAGAAAGCTGAGTTGTGGCCGTATGTTCCGTACACAATGGTGGCTTATCCGTACGCCGTCGGAGCTTACGACAAGAGGGCCCCACCGGGTTTTGTGAGGAAGTCGGAGCAGGCTCAGGCGCAGCCGGGAGGTACAGACGATAAGCTCATGTCCCTTTTCAGCGACGAGAACCCTAATGCCTGCACCGTTATGTGAATAAGTATAAATAGCAGCCGATGTTATGAATAACTAGTAATGTATAACGTTTTATATAGTTTATACTGGAACCTTTTTTGTTACTGTATTAAGTCAGAAGCAAATCAACATATAGTAATTACTCTGCGTTTAGCTAGTAGTGGCTTCTTATCTCCTAATAATATTGTTTTACTTGCTTTCTGTACGAATAATTTAACGTGTTCAAATTTTCTTAGTGTTTGCCGGATGCATTCTAATGAGATTAACCTTATATACGCCTCAAAATATTTTATATGATTTTGTGTGTTTAATTTGGATAAACCAAGCTCATGTGGATGAGAGTTAGAAGGAAACAAAAAAAAAAACACAAAACCAAGTTTAAAGTTAGTTAAAATGGTTTTGTTTTTCCAATCTGATCAATATAAAATTAAATCGATCAATGAAAGATAATAATAGATTAAATTTTTATTTATTTAATAATCAAAGAGAAAATCGATTAAAATAGGGAAATAAAAATTAAATTGAAACGGTACCAACCTAGTTTATTACATTTTATTTGGTTTTATTTGGAATACTAATACCTTAAGCAAAAAAGACCACCATTTATACACATGAACTGTGAATGTTTAATTGTTTCGGTTGAGATGTCGTTCACGGTGACATTCTTCTTTCAACATTCCGTGATTAAAGGGTTAGCATGGCGGTGAAGTATTATATTATAAACATTCCCAAAATATCATAAATTAAATATATAATAGTATCCAATTCATATCCTAGGCAAATATTTTGTTTGTATTCACTCGATAATAGTAAAAGAGTTTCGTGGAGGCTGTGGTTGGTTAATAAAAAGTTGAAAGATTCTATGACGCTGAACAAATCGTTGGCAAGTGAAAAGCCAAACATCAAACAATTATATGCCATCTCTGCCCTTCTGCTGTACACCTATGACAAGTGTAAGATCCGACGGTAAACATTGGGTCCTATTGTAACTCAACGTAATTAATGGTATTGTTCCTCGGTGGAAGTAGATATGTCGACGATGATGTCTTTGGATAAGATAAGATAGTATACTTGTTAGTCAATAACCAATATGCAATTGCTTATCTTTTTATGTGCTTAGATTTTCCAAAACAATTTATTTGAATTTGGGAGCATAGCATAGGTTGCCGACCACCAGCAAAGGGACAAGTTTTCTTGGTGATAAAATTTATTAATTGTGTTCCTTGTAATATACTATATAACGTGGTTGGTTAAGGAATGCCTTCAGAAAATAATATCTCCAACTTTTAATTTAAACTAATAAAAGACTTCTTGTGTAGATAAATAGGAGTACTCATTTTATTCCACTATATAAAATGTTTTAGATAAAAACACTTATGCAAATTAAAAAAATTAAAATGTTTTATTTTTTATAAAAGCTTAACCAATAGAAAAAATGCTCTAAAATTCAAATAGTCATAAATTATTAAATTGATATAAATTATGCATAAAAACTTAAGAAAATTAAATAAAATAGAAAAAAAAAACTTTTTAAAACATCATATATAATATAACGCGACTTTTTATATCCCAAAATCATATTCGACGTAGCACCAAACACGTATATTAGAAACAATTTAATTACAGTTGTTACCAACAAGAACTAAAGATATACCCTCTAACAAGAAAAAGAACTAAATATGAATCATTTGATAATACGATCAGAGGACATGTAAGTACATTGTCGGGTGATGACAAGACTAATTACTAATCACGACCCCAATAATATAAACATAGTTTGAAAGTCTATTATGGCATGTGAAAATGTGAAAAGACACAGAACTGATGGACAGATGAGGAGTACCACAGTAAACGCGTGGCATCGAGACTTGAAGACTTTGTAACTAGGAGTCAACGTTTCGTTGATGATGTGAGGACCAGGGTTTTGGAGCTTCTGTTTTATTGTCACGTGTACGGTGTTTGAGACATGAACGGTTAAATCATTCGGTTTGAAACACTAATCACGGCCGGAAAGGAAATAGAGGATAATATCGAAATGTGCAGTTTACATCAAGAATTAATACCATAATGTAATGCTGGCTATGGATCTAACATATCATGTGTTCAATGCTAATTTTGGTATCTAGATTTATCACGAAAGGAACATACATATATTGGAGTACTGATCGTGGCAACTCCCAAATCTAAAGTGCATCTATTAGATTTGAATTTTGAGTTTTTTTAGTATATATGTTTTGCTGTTGTATATAGTTGACTAGACGCTTAAGTTATTTTTTACTGTCAAAATTTACATATCCAAATTACGTAATCGATGGTATATGATTAGGTAATAAGTCTGATTATCTATAGTTATTATTGTGGTTTTCTCTTAACAACTGTAAACGTTTTAAGTAGGGAGCGGCTTTAATTGAGTTTGGTTTTGATTGATTAAATTTGTAACTGAAATTACCCGAATTAATTAAAAAAATATGTGGTATCCGTACATAAACAAATAAACCAATATAACAATAAATATCTAACAACTAATCTGTTAAGAATAGGAAATATATTCGCACAGGAAAGAAAAATGTATAAGATATAATTTGAGAGTGTATAAAATGACTAACTAGTAAATGTAATTTGGTAAGGTTTCATCGGTTCTATATGAGTACTATTCGGTTTTCTGTTCGATTCGGATTTGATTCCGGTTTCTCGAATTTTAATACTTATTCAAGTATTTTATAAATTTTGGTTCAGTTCGGTTTAAGTTTTTTTCGGTTATGTTCTAGTATATTTTGCCATTTCCTAATTTTAAGTGATAATAAGATATTACTAGAAATCTCGAGATTAGTATGAGTTTCATTCAATTCAAGATTTACTCCGGTTACAGAAAAATAAACATATTCACGTAACAAAATATAATCTAATCACATCATATTTTAAACACATTATCAAATAGAAACGTTACCTCCTATAAAGATAAGGAAAGAAGTTTGAGTGAAGTGGGATCAAAGGACCAACATTGAACATACAATCATTCATTCACGAGGAGGTATAGAATGGGCCTTATTTTTATTTTCGGCCCATACAAGATTGTTCTGGAAGGCCAGACTGTACATATACATATGTGGCCAAGTCGTAACATTTCATGTGCCTTTTTTCTTTAAAAATAAAATATAGACTGAAAAGAGAAAAAACAAAAAAAGTTGCACACGGGATACATTTAATATAAAAAAAGTGTTAAAAAGATTGAAATGTAAATTGCAGTGCTACAACATTGTTATCAAATAGTATAAACAATAATTTCAATTTTTATATATTTATTTTTATATCCATGTATTTATTTTTATATATACATTTGTTCTCCTAAATTGATACATTAATATTAAACGTATCTGCATAAAAATAATTTGGAACCCTAGAATAAAAAAAAAATCGTTCGAATAAATTTACCCTGACATATGTTATTTTTTGTCAATTTTATATACTTATGTCATTTCATTGGCATATCAGCATATGTTACTATTATTTTAAATAAAAAGGAAGAACAAAAACATAAAAAAAGTTGGGGAAAGAGAGGGAGAGACGCTCGAGAAGAGTGTGGGAGAAGGCAAACCCCAACACACTGACTAGACACAGACCGTTGGGCCCGACTCTTCATGCATGCACTCTTCTGACATTTTCTATTTCTCTAATTTGTATTACAAATTTTAATTTCATTTATATTATACTTTTGAAGTACTATTTGGAGGTACTTAAATAAAAGTATATGCCTCAAATAATGATAACGTACAAATCAAAATGCTTCTTAAATATTTTGTTCGAATGCAATTTAAACTTCATAATTCAGAATTTAATGAGGAAGGTGGACAGGTCGCTGTTACTTTTTAAGTGTCAGTCTCACTCACTCTAGCTCAACATCTTTTCAAATTTCAGAGCAAAAGTCTCTAAACCCAAAGCCCTCCACTCAGTTGCCTACTTCAAAAACCGAGCTTCTTCTCTTAAAGCTTAAAAGTTATCAAAGAACCCAAACGCTTTCCTCATCTCTCTTCTTCTTTCATCATAAACCATGACTAAAGATGAAGACTTTAAGCTCCTAAAGATCCAGGTAACTAAAACACTTTCCCTACTTTTTCTTTCTCTCTCTTTGTAGTGTTGCATTGTTCTTTCTCCATTGTTTTAATGGTTCTGTGACTTCGGTATATCGAGAAACACAGACATTTTCCCTCAGAGTCAACATTCATTGCGAGGGTTGTAATCAGAAAGTCAAGAAACTTCTTCAAAGAATCGAAGGTTTCTCTTCTCCTCTCTCTCTCTCTCTCAACCTTTAGTTCACAACATGCAAACATTTACACTTAAACTCATCTTGGATTCTTGATAAGTACTTGTCTGGTTTTGACTTAAACAGGAGTTTGCGTCGTGAAGATAGAAGCAGAACATCAAAAGGTGACTATTTCAGGGTCAGTTGACTCAGCCACACTCATCAACAAGCTCGTTAAAGCCGGCAAACACGCCGAGCTCTGGTACCAAAACCAACCTCAAAAGCCCAAGACCAATGACGTCATCAAGAACACCACTCAAAAGGGTCAGAAGCAAGGCTCAGCCAAAAGTGGTCTTGAAGCTTTCAAGCCCAAGAACGGCACTAAAGGTTCAGCCTTCGCCACGCAAGAAGAAGTAGACGGTGGCGAGGAAGAAGACGGAGACGTCCAGTTTCCAAAACCGGCGAATCAGCAGCAACAAACCGTCGTCAACTCCAAGAAAAACGGTGGAGGAGTTATCATGAACAATGTAAACAACGGAGTCAACGCAGCATCAAAGAAAGTCAACCAAAAACAGAGCAACCAAAGCCAGAACACTCAACAAGCAATGGCAGCTATGAGAATGAGAAACGCCGGAAAAATGAGCTCTGGTGTTGAAACCAACGAGATTGGAGCTCTCATGGGTCTTGCTGGATTTAACGGCACAACAAACGCCGTGAATCATCCCACAAATGGGATTCAACAACAGCTTCAAGCTCCACCATTAAACAACATTAACGGCGTCACTAATCACAACCTAAACAATGGTAATGGAGGCATGATGATGAACATGAATGGATACAACAATCATCATCCAATGAATATGCAGAGTAGACAAATGATGCATCATCATCCTCAGACTCAGCAAATGATGTACCAAAGATCAGCTTTCATTCCAGCATCAAGCAATGGGTATTATTACAATTACACCCCTAATCCCTACAGTTATTATCCTTATTACCCTTACCCAGCCGAGCAGCAGCAGCAGCAAAGTATTCACCCATCTCCAACAAACATGTCTAGTGATGAAGACACTAACCATAACAATAGCTGCAACATCATGTAAAGTGTGGTTGCTTGCTATAGAAGGTTTCTTTCTGTTAATCTTTTTCATGTTAATGTCTAATGTGATATATTAGTGTTTGTTTTTTCTTCTTTTTGTGTTTTTTTTTGGCGTGGCATGTTGCTGTTTTAGTGTTTTGGACTGACATGAAGCTGTGTTGGTTGATATATAAATCCCAGAATGTTATTTATATTTCTTGTGAGGTGTTTTTTTATCTAGGTTTTTTTTTTTTTAACACTAGTGGAGTGACATTCACGAAACGCGGTTGCTGCGTTGCAAACTTTTGTAGAAGAGCGATTAGAGCGGTTGGTTTTGTCACAACGTGGTTTGTGTGTATCTGTCGAAAAGATATTCTCTCTATCCACTCAAAAAAAGTTATTCCACCTGCTCTCTCGCTGCCTCTCGGTAGGTGTCTCGTTATACGCGTCACCTATCTTATTTAATGCGAGACATTGTTCGAGTCTTTAGCCGGTCATGCATCAATCAACTCTTATTTTGATACTTACAAGATACGTATGGAAATTGGTATTTGCTGTTTGTTTTTTCTTTTTGGATCTGAATCATGTTTTGGGCCACATGAATTTCAAATTATGTTTTTGGGCTAAAGATACTTATTTGAAATTCTTGATAGCCCACACAAGATTCCCCAACCAGGTGACAAAAACATGCAAACGTAAAAGCAAAACATTTTGGCTGTTTATTTTTTGACGTAATGAGAAGATGTTTTCTCATTATA
This sequence comes from Crucihimalaya himalaica, assembly GCA_004349715.1. Classification (NCBI taxonomy): domain Eukaryota; kingdom Viridiplantae; phylum Streptophyta; class Magnoliopsida; order Brassicales; family Brassicaceae; genus Crucihimalaya; species Crucihimalaya himalaica. The sequence goes on from SMJT01000005.1 coordinate 3,475,970, forward strand.
AACGATTTGACTTTAAGATCATATCCAAGTCTGAGGTTTTGTACATTGGTTTCGAATGCTCGATCGAAACAGCAAAAGAATTCTCAGCGGTGCTCGGTGTTTGATATGGTTTAGTTATGATTTCTCACCACAATCGTATGTCCAAATTGATACATATGAAATAATCTTATTTATCAATTGCGATTTTAATTGTACCTAAAAAATACTATATACAGTCAATATATGAAAACTCTCTACCACAAATTAGTAGCAAGGCAGGACACTAAAATTATAGGTAACTAAATAACATTTGGTACTCTTAACTTTACTTGATGTTTGGTCCGTTTGCATACTATACTAATTTTTATATAATAATGTACTTTGTGCATAATAATGGATTACCAAATGGACACTTAAGTTAGACGTAAGAAGGGTCGAGGTTAGGATAGTGGACCCATCTCTCAAATTCTTTTCACACTTAAGTTCCTTACTTTTTGCGACACGATGGGATGTTTCCCTTTGTTCTTTTTATCATCGATTTTTTTTTTTTCAAATCTTATGGATTTCAAAATTGTTTAGAGACTGCTTCTGTGTTAGTTTCTGATAAAGTGGTTATACAAAAGTTGAACTTCTTGAATATACAGTTATTTTCCGGTCCCCTATGGTAAATTAGGTACTTTGCTAAATGCTAATGCGTCTAGAGCTTTCTTATCACACTAATCAAGAATTTTAGTGTGACATTGTTGTATTAATTTATAAATATTACGAGGTTAAAAGCAATAATCTAAGATAGTTTGCCACGTCTGAAGGTGGTATCTGTCTGGACACATATATGAAAGTTGCATAAGTTATTATTGCATATTTTTTTTTTATTGATCTGTTTGCGTTTTCTGCATCTCTATGTGTGCCATAATTTAATTTGTAATTATATATACGTCGCTTACTAGCTTTTTCACCTGTGAAGCCCACACGAACATATTATTATATATATATATATATATATATATATTTTAAAGACTTGGAACTGATTTCTAACCAACAATCAAATTAATGAGTTTAAGATCTATTCTCGATCACAGACCTTTTGTTATACGTACTAATCAACCTACCTACCTAACTACCTCGAAGATTATGCTAAGCTAAAAGGATGAATCATCCGAGTTAGGCTCTCATTTGTCATTAAGCATTTTTTTTTTTCACTAGCCATTAAGCGTTGAACATTATAGGCAACTTTCATTAAATATGCATACTTCGATTAATCCGGTACTAAAGGGTGTGACAAAAAAAAAAGAGTAAAGAGGGAAAACTCATAAAATAATATCAAGACAAACAAAAAATCCCAAAATAAACACTTTGAAAAGAAAAGGTCACTGAATATCAAAAAGCAAAATGCCATCTGCAAATCATGCAACCATTTGAATAAAAATGTTTTACAAAATTAGATTAGAGATGGTATTAAAAATGTAAAGATCCTATACTTCGTATTCGTAGGTAGACTCAAGGGTGTGAACCAGAGACCACCACGTTCTTTAGAGTATTTATATCGGTAGAGACTCTTACCGTCTTTTAAAACATATTATTTTCATCTAATTTAATTGTTTATTTAAATCTTAAACTATTAAAACAGATGAGTTAAATGTATTAAAACACCTGTCAGATGAGTTTTTCAATTAGAAACTAAAAGTCTCTCAAATAAAAAATGTATCTCATTCTATTTCTATCTTTTCTTACTTTTTATATTGTTTTAATTGAAGGTATCTTGTTTAGATACCTCTAATGGAAGTGCGCTTAACCCACACACTCCTATAAATATGATATAATATAATGATCAATAACTTAATTTCTGTCATCCGAACTTAATTCACTCTCTCTCTCTCTCTCTCACACACACACACAATTGACTTGAGTTGTCGGATTCTCAGCAATGGAATCTCTATTGTGTCGGAGGAAGAGGAAGATGAAGAGAGTGATGGTGCTAATAGTAACATTGACGTGGCTCCGTGGCACTTGTGGGGAGCTCGATGAACAGCTACTCGAAGTGGGAAAGCTTAAGATGTTCGTTGACGACCTCCCAGATATGCCTAGACTCCATGGATTTAACTCTGTTCATGGCATCCTCAAGCCTACTTCTCTTCAAATCGGCATGTTCTCCACTAAATGGGTATTCTTCTTTTTCTCATTCTTTTCTTTTTTCCAGAATCAGATTCTTCTGAGTTGGTGAGTCACAGAATAATCATATATCACTTGTTTACGTCTAAGCGTTGGGAAAAAATGATGAGATACGTTATCCGTTTACTCTTGGTGATAAAAAGACATAACGAGCTTCGGCCCATATTCTCTTAAGCTAGGCCCAATTACAAATGTCTTTTCTAAATAGTAATTAGCATAGTTGTAACATTTACTGGATAAACAGAGTATGATAGATTACTTATATAAATGGTGACAGAAATTTCATAGAGATTTGCCTGTGACACAAGTCTTCGCATACGGTACATCACGTAGCAAGGCAACAGTTCCTGGTCCAACGATCGAAGCCGTATATGGAGTAGACACATACGTTACGTGGCGAAATCACCTTCCTTCATCTCACATTCTTCCTTGGGATCCCACAATCTCTCCTGCAACCCCTAAACACGGTGGGATTCCTACGGTGGTTCACTTACACGGCGGAATCCACGAACCAGCCAGTGATGGAAACGCTGATGCATGGTTCACTGCCGGTTTCAGAGAGACAGGACCAAAATGGACCAAAACTACGTTGCATTACGAGAACAAACAACAACCTGGTAACATGTGGTACCACGACCATGCCATGGGTTTGACTCGAATCAACCTCCTCGCCGGTATGGTAGGCGCCTACGTTCTTCGCCACCCCGCCGTCGAATCTCCTCTTCAGCTACCCACCGGCGATGAATTTGACCGGCCGTTGATCATTTTCGACCGAAGTTTTAGTAAAGACGGGTCGCTTTACATGAACGCAACTGGGAACAACCCATCGATTCACCCGCAATGGCAACCGGAATATTTCGGCGATGTGATCATCGTTAATGGAAAAGCATGGCCGAGATTAAACGTCCGACGTAGGAAATACAGATTCCGCATCATAAACGCAAGCAACGCCAGATTCTTCAAATTCTTCTTCTCTAACGGTCTTGATTTCATCGTCGTGGGTTCTGACTCCGCTTATCTCTCAAAACCTGTGGTGACCAAATGGATTCTCTTATCACCGTCAGAAATCGCTGACATCATCGTTGATTTCTCGAAATCTCCGTCCAGAACAGTGGTGCTCGCTAATGACGCGCCTTATCCTTACCCTAATGGTGATCCCGTCAACAAAGTAAACAGCAAGGTAATGAAATTTATCGTCAAAACTGAACCAGAGGATGACACATGTACAGTTCCCAAGAAGCTCATTAATTATCCGCATGCTGATATGTCAAACGCAGCCCTCACGCGTTACATCTCTATGTACGAGTACGTGAGCAACTCTGATGAGCCAACTCACTTGTTAGTCAACGGCTTGCCCTATGACGCTCCCGTCACGGAAACTCCAAAAATAGGGACTACCGAGGTACGCTGTTAATTAACAGATCATAATGGACTAATCCAGTACTTCATGATAACATATAATTTTGATAATAAAAACTGTGAAACTAATCAGGTGTGGGAAGTGATAAATTTGACGGAGGATAACCATCCGTTACATATTCATCTCGGACTATTCAAAGTTGTCGAGCAAACGGCGTTACTGGCGGCGGGTTTAGAGGAGTTCAAGGAGTGTATGACGAAACACAACGACGCAGTCAAGTGTCAGATCAACAAGCATGCACGTGGGAAAAAGACGGCGGTGACGGCACACGAGAGGGGTTGGAAGAACGTGTTCAAAATGATGCCGGGGCATGTGACAAAGATACTCGTACGCTTTTCTTATATCCACACTAACGCATCTTACCCATTCGATCCGACCCAGGAACCTGGATACGTCTACCATTGTCACGTAAGTGGGATTTCAAAATATTTTTGAAATTAGGAATCGTTATTACATAATCTTACATAAATGTTACGTCCCATTGCAGATATTGGATCATGAGGACAATATGATGATGAGGCCGCTTAAGGTCGTTAATTAATTGATATGTCAAGGTCGACAATAAAGTTGTTTCATTTGGTTATTACGGCTATGATTGGTTCTACAAGTTAGAGTAAACAAATAAAAATGTAAAAATAGTTACTCCCAAAACATTTTCTTTTACACCAACAAAAAAAATATCACCAGCTAAAACTGATAGATTCAAATTGAAGATTCTCAGCGGAATCAAAGGAACAAATCTTTGCAACCTCTTCTCTCATCTTCCTTGGACCACACACAAGAACTCCGACGCTCGAACCCTTTAAACCAACTAGGAGCTCTGCTTTCACAGAATGAACAGAGTGAGAGCTTAGAAAAAGTAATATACTCTACACTCTAATATATGTAGGAAAATGTTATATATGATCTTCAATAGACTTACTATTAAGATTAGGCCTTTCTCCATAATGGATCTTGGTGAATTCCGACAGCAACTGATCTGGCGAGCTCTCAATCATCAACGGAGACAATGCGTCGACGTTTTGATCCTTTTCCATATAATAATTCTTTTTGTTACACAACATAGCGACCGTAGACGTAGCCACCACGCTAATGGAGATTGCTAGAAGGTAAATGAGAGATTTATAAGCCGAAGTGTACTTTTTTGAGCTTTGATCGATTGGGTAAATGTGATATCTTGTGATGATTGCGATGATGATAATAAAGATCATGAATGAAGAAGAGAGGATGGTGGCGAGCCATAGCCAGGAGTTGGGTCCGAGGATTGGTGAGATGGGTTGCTCTGAGACATATGTTTTGAAATTTAGGGTTTTGATGATATTCATGTTGCAAGTTGATTCTTTCTCTCGGGTGACGAAGGCTTTGATGTGGATATCTACAAAGGAGGGGATCTCGGTGGAGAACGGTAAGATTAGGTTGAGCATTGAGAGGTCGGAAGAGGTCTTGAACGCGCATATTAAGGTCATTTTTGGGATTTTATAAGTGTTCATTGAGCTCATGTAGAGTAGATCGCGGATTATGGAGATGAACGGTGTAATCCCACTGCCTCCACTCACCATCATCAGAGATTCATATCTGTTCTTGGAAAAACAGAGCATCATTGTTACTTGTGTCACAAGAAATCAAATGTTTAACTTCTTTGTTTGAGATTTAGATTAATTACCGTAGATAATCAGTGGAAGCAGGGCCGTAGGGTCCCTCGACGGAAACATCTAGGTGGTCGATCTGATCAGAAGAAGAAAGCATATGGTAAAGCTTAGTTGACCATTTACCTTGGCTCTTGATCATAACACTTAGCTTCTTTGGTTCGAGTTTGCTACTCGAAGTTATCGTAAATGGATGCCATTGCAGTTTTGAAATACTCGGTATGTTCACGAACAATATACTCGTCGGGCTATACACCAGCACTGCATTAACATGTTTAGCGTATGATTCTTGAATAGATATTCAATTAAAGAAGAAAAAAAATAGAAAGATCGCTGTTAAAACTCACTAGGGTTTTTGGAGAAATTGAGCTCGACGGTTTCACAAGGAAGAACACGCGCAGAGACTAACTTGACATTGTTGCGCGACTGGAGAAATCTCAAGAAGCGATCGATGATGAAGATGTAGAAACCGGGAAATGAGATCAACGAGTAAGATATTCCAACGTGGAAGACAAAGAAGAGCATGAAGACCATGTAGAGATAATGAGTATAGAAGAAGACTTCGAAAAATCTCCTTCTAATCGCCGGGAATGTGGTCGCCCACATCACAAGTCCGGCTACCAGAGCTATCTCTCCGGCTAAATGCGAGATACCAGTCCTATCCCACTCCAACATCTATTCACACGAACAAGTAGGCTTTAGCACTGAGCATTAGAATCAAACACAAATTTACATTTAATCAAACCGGTTGATTTTGTTCGTACCAAACAAGCTAAACTCACAGTCGAATTTAAGTAAGATAACAAAATTAGCTTCAATTAATCAATACTCGTTAAAATCTCGTAATTTAACTACATCTGTGTGTATATATTATTCTTAGAGTTAAAAATAAATGTATTCGTCTGTTAAGTTAATTGTTATATAGGCAAAACCAAAATTAACCAAAATTTTGCCAAACTTATGATAGCCCACATGATAGACGAACCTGAAAGACTTGATTTGTGGATATCCAGTAGATACAATAACAAAGACCGTGGCTGGTGAATAAGGTCATTACTAAGTGACCGAGCCATATATGATACTTGGTGCTTGACTCCGACGTAAGACCAACTGCAGCCAGCAACGATGAGCCACGCGCCACCGGATAGAACAAGAACCCCAAGCATATGTTCCCTGTTAGACCTAACCTTACGGCTATTGAATTCAGCCTCGCTTGCCATCTTTTGAGTTTTGCCATATATTAATAAACAAACACAAAAGTCAATATTTTTTTAATTAAATGACATTTCATATAAAAAAAACAAAAACATATCTCATAATTTGTTTATAAGAATGACTCAGAGAATTACAGGTCAATCAATTATATTCTTTCTTTCTCTATTTAATTGAGTTTCTTATTGAATTTTGATTTTTGACTAACTCAAAATTTAAGACCAACAAATATAGTTTCATTCAATAAAATCTAAATTATAAACTTATTTTTCATCATATCACAATATTATTAAAAGCATCCCTGTAAATAGACATTCAATTAAATAATAAGCCGAAGTGTTAATTGAATCTACAAGATTATTATAAACTATATGGTGTATATAAGTATATTTCGCGATACATACAAAATAAACGTTAATCGCATAAAAATCCATCTATAAAACTTACAAGTTATCTCCGTCGGTTGGAACTGATTGAGGAAAGATGGTGACAAAGGAATAGTAAAAGTAATTGGCTAAGCTCCAAAGAAGAAGAGCCATGAACATCGTCAAGAACATAACCTCAGTCACTGTCACTATTCCTAATCCCTTCACTAACATTGGTCTTTTCAATGCACCAAACTTGACTCTCTTCTTCCTGTCCACTCCACTTTTAATTAACAGAAAAACAAATATATAATATTCATATAAAAAGCGATTAATTAGATAATAATCAGTTAGTAGTTTAACTGTTTAATTACCTATTAAATAGGTTAATTGTCGTATGTTTCTTCAAGTGAAGGTAAATAGATCCGAGAAAAGCCAGTAGAATCATTGGGAACATGTAAACCAAAAGGTTTACTCCTAATAAAAGAAAATCCAGTACTTATTTATAAATGATATTTGTATAAACTAATTGAATATTAGATAATTAGATCTATGACAAATTATAAAGAAAATTTATGTGAATTTACCTGGTTTCCCAAAAGAAATGGATTTGCCGAGCTTGGCACGCATGTGTTTCAACCAGATTTTCTTGTAAGTAGACGTTGGCATCATAATCCAAATCACTATAGTCCCCATCAAAATCACCATCGTTAAGAGCTTAATCATATTCTTAATCACTTCTTTATTCATTTCTCCTAATATCATATTACAAGAGATGAAACTACACCTTTTATCAACAAAAAAAAGAGATGAAATTGCAAGAAATAAGAAGAACAAAACAAAGCTAGACTGGACTTTTCAATGAATATTCCTGAGATTGTTTAGATTTTCTGATCAGAGATGGAAAGCTTCTGCAACCACGCGCCACCACGAGCCAACCACGCGCCACCATGAGCTAACCACGTTGAATATCTACAACGGCTTGTGGTTCCCACTTCGTCGTTCCTTCTCCACGTCATCAACCAAACTATTCGTCTCTCTGTTCCTCTAATATAATAAAATAATTATTTTGACTTTTCTCATACCACATCAGCCAAAATTATTGACCAATAAGAACATCTGAATACACCACGTCACAGAAAATTATTCAAAGATAAGATAAAATCCCCAATTAAGAGAATGACACGTGACACTGTAAGCCTTACAGGTAACATTAGCGAAGCATGCAACAAGTTTCAAGCCTACAAAGCCTTTATGCACTAAAGCAAGCGCATAATTAGGTTAGGCATTGGCGTAGACCTAAATTACCTACCACCAATTAAAATCTAAATACTGTATCTGCTTTGTGTCCATCCATATATTTAATCTTGAGAAGCATTGCTGATGTAAATCTCTTATAGGTTTGCCTAGAAGGACCATTTTGGGGCATTCTTGGGTATAGGAAAGATGACGTAGTCTCTTACGATTTTGTCGGAGATTCAAAGTATCTCACACTTAAATCTTGTAACAGATCAAAAAGTAATGATTTTGTAGTGTTACATCAACCGAATCCTTACCGGCCAGATTAGAGAATTCATGGCGTTAGCTACAGCCAGCGCTAAACCATGCCGGTTTCTTGCAGAAGCCAAAGACTTTTTTCCTTGTTCGGTTCATTAGCTACGTAGCTTCTTCTCTCTCTCTCTCTCTCTCTCTCTCTCTCTCTCTTTTTGTGTGGTTGTTGGGTTCGAATGGTTAACCACTTAACCTTATTATATGGAATCTCGACTTTGTTTTGAAAAGGGGAAGATTTTTTTTTCCTATAATAAGAAAATTTGTTTGTGGGTATCTCATAGTTTCAGAATATCTCATATAACCATTTGACCTGACCCAGGAGCCTGGCTACATTTACCATTGTCATGTAAGGCCACCCACAACTTTAAAACTTCATTTAGGGTTCTTAAGAGTTTAATATTAATAATTATTATATAATATTAATTATAAAACAAAAATTTAATTTTAAAATATATTGAACCAATTATATAATCATGACAAGCAAATATGGGTATCTAATTAAGAAACTATAGTTTTTTTTATATAAGTACATCTTTTTTTTCCTCTCTCCTATTTTTTATTTTCTAAATTTATTTTTACGGTAAAAACTCTATCAAAAACTTATTGATAGAGATGCTCTTAGAGCATCATCATCGCTATTTGGGTATTTGAAAGATAAAATAATAATATTTTTATATTATTTAATTATTAAATTAATTTATTCTTTTTTTATAAGTTTTATTAAATAGAAATATGACACGTTTCTTAGAAACGTTTGTGTTGCGTCTCTTGTTTAAGAGACGATTCTTTCTTTTTCCTCTGCTTCTTTTATTTTTTTCAATATAATAATAATAAGTTTTTAGTTAGAAACCCCCAGTAATGATGTAATAATGCTCTTAGTATCGGCGTTTTAAATCTAAACTGATGACTACAACTAATTCTTTTTAAAACAACATACTAATATTTTGCGTTGTAGATAATGGACCATGAGAACAATATGATGATAGTGCCGCTTAAGGTCATCAAGTGATATGTCAAGGTCTAATGCTCTCCGCAAGTTTTTTTCGATGGTGCAAGATAACTCTTTAAAAGATAAAATCTAATCAAGTATTATAAAATGAAATCCATTGAGAATTTAATGTAATATTTACTTCTTTTCATATTTCGTAACAATTTCAAAATTCCTATTGAAGAAAACATTTTTCTGAATTAGTAAAATTTATGCCCAGTTAGTTAATACAAATTGTTGAGAATAATGAAAAATTAAGTTGTAGTGGAGTATGAATATATAAAAATTATTTTTGAGTAAACAATACATAAAAAAAAAAAAACGTGGCATAGTGTTTCAGGCACGGTGGTGGCCGTGAGGGGAGTTTTAGTTCATTTGAATCACGTGAAATAGCGAACCATGCACTGTTGAACGTTCTTTGATTTTGTTAAACAAAAATATCGTTTTTAAAGAGAATATGCGAGAGCGAGACCAATAAACAACAAAGCAAAAAAGAAGAAAAACAAAGCATTCATTTAACTTCAAAACTCTCAAGCCGGCGATATATAAGCTAACATCTTCTTAAGGTTTAATCTGATAAGAAATTTAAGTAAATTAATATGATGGAGTTTAAACAGTCATTAGAGCGATATATGAATATGTAGAAGCTCAAAAGTACGAAGGCCCTAAATTGAAAATTAATGTAAAAGACCAACACCACTACACACTGTTTTTTAACTTAGTAAAACTTATTCCCCGGACCAGACTTTAAGAGCACTTTCATCGGTAAGAAACTCAACAAGAATATCTTACCTATATTATAATATTATCTTAAATATTGTTTAGTTAAGCAATTAAATTTAAATAATAAATCATATTCAACCAATTATATTGTAATATGTGGCATGTGGGTATCTAAACTTTGTGTAAGAAGTTCTTATTTAAGAACCGTTTCTTATTCTCTCACTTCTCTTTTTTTTATTTTTTAATTTAACAATGCTAAGATATTCATTCAGTATCTTTGTTGGAGTATCTTCGTTGGAGATGCTCTAATAATATCTCAAACGGGATCGAACTGGCAGTGCAAGGTTCAAATTCATTTGGAAGAACCGAAGTAATGGCACCAACCCACCATACACTTAGTTGAAGCACACATTTTCTTACTACAATTTCACAAGCTAAGAATACAAAATCAACTTTTCTCTTTTTATTGCACATATGATTCTACGTATTATATAATACACGGACTTAAATATTAAATATATACGATATGGTTGATGTACTAATTGTCAAGTAGGGTCTATCGCAACTTTGTACGTGGAGTGTTTCACTGTTTCACTGGCTGGCTTTGGGATTATCTATGTTGTCTGGTGCAGATATATTTTCATTTCATTAAATGTTTCTTGTTGTCATTTGTGTCACTACTCTCTTTTATTATTGCGTTTAATACGGTACAGTACTACGGCCTAAATTGATGACCTCGTTCACGCCCGCCTTGTCACGGATATGGAGTTTGAGGTGAGTTCTCTTTGTGATCCACTTTGATTCTGGAAAAACCAATAATGGGAGACCATTCTCTAATTCTTAACCCATTTCATGTAATTTTCACAAGTCAATTGCACCGAAGAGCTAGAAGAACAACAGACCACAGTCACTTTGGATTTTGATGATTCCACCAACTTAGCGGTGATTTCTATCAATCTCCCCATCGGACGAGCTCATAATAACGAATTAGGTTTAATTTCAGAGAGGCTTTGATATCATGTAAAGTTAGAACGTAACCACCATTTAGTGTATTGATCATTGACGTGACTCTTATATACACACGTACACAACAGTAACACCAAGTATATTTAGTTATTTTGTTCTAAGAAATATCTTAACGGGAAAAAAATGCAATACGTAGCTTGTACATTCCTAGCTAGTTCTATATCTATTGCTAAAAGAATTTACAAAACACATAAAACATAGTGTGGTACTACCGTACTAGTTTAGTTTACTTTACTTAAAAAGGTCGGATAGATCAAGTAAAAATATAACAAACAAAGAGTTCGCAGAGAACCTAGTGATTAGAATACAAACAAATAAAAAGTTTTTTCCTTAAAAGGATTTCAAACAAACATTGCTCTGAGTCGTGAATATACCTGATTTGGTCTGTTCCAATGAATTACACGAAAAACAATTTTGAATGGTTTTGCTGATGATACCGTACGTAACGTATACTAAACGTCGGTGAACGCTAAACGCAGCGTTTTGGAATAAATTGTTCAACGGTACGTATGAGCAAAAATAAATTTACAGAAACCGTAGAATAATATAAAGTTATATACCAATAAATGATTGATAATGATAATCTTTTAAAACTTCATAATTGCTTCCGGCCAGAATAAACAGATAACTAATTTTTAACATTGTGGTCCGAATATTTATTAGATTGACCCATTATGTTTATATATATTTACGGAACCCATTACAATTATTTATATATAAAAAAAGAGATGATAATATAAGGTCGGCTTTACAACGAAGCAAGCAAAGAAAATGTAATGGTGCTCGATCACTCTTACGTATAATAATAAAAGCGTGTGTGTGGTTCATTTCAATTATGTGTTTGGTTGCATTATAAACCATAATATTCCAAAGCCAACTGTATCCTCCTTGTTTTGTTTTCTTCTTCTCTTCTATCCACCACCGCCAATCTCGCTTTCTTTCTTTCTCTATTTTTATTTATTTTATTTATTTATCTACTCATTCCTTTATTTTCATGATAATAAATCATTTGGATTAGTCAAGACAGCTAAGAAAAAAATCTAAAATAATTTATCATAAAAAATAGTTATATTTCTCAAAATTTTTATTTTTACATACACCAATTTCAGAGTAGATTTTAGTTTATAAAGTTTACAACTGTTTTGTGAAACTAGAATTTAGGATTTCGGATTAAATTTTAGTTTTTCTTCTATTAAATCATTATTAAAAATAAAAAAATTGATATTATTTTATTGCAAATGAGGATAAGAGCAAGTATAAATTCTTACAAAAATTTGAAAATATATAATTACGTATGCATTACAAAAATACATGATAAACGGCTTTATTTATATCACGTTATAATACATGATTTATATCTCTAGTACATCTGACCACGACAAATAACTCAATATACACTATTTAAAAGCTTTTAAGTAATTATTTACTCAATACACCAAAAATAAATATCTGATTTTTAAGGTTTAAAAAGTTTTGGTTTTTTATTTTTTATTTTGTAAAAATGTAGACTAATTTACCCGAAAATAAAGTTTTGACTTTGATGTAAAATATAATAAACTATATAGTGTATTTTTAAAAGTAGAAGAGAAAAAAAAAAAAAAAAGAAGTGGACCAAGAAGTAGGTCCTGCAAAAACGGTGCCGTAACAGCGACCTCTCTCTTGACAAAATGGTCGCGTGGATAAATAAAGGGAAGCAAATGTAATTAGTCTCGCTTCTGAGTAAAGAGCAAGTCCCAAAGCTGTTTTATTCTTTTTTACATTTTTTTCCGATCGACGGAGGTTGATCGGCGTAATGGCCGGAGGAATCGTCTCACCCGCCTCTCTACTCGACCTTATTGCTGATATAGTCGAGATTCCACTCAACGCCGGCGTGTTCAAGAAGGATTGCGCGGATCTCACTCGCCGAGTCTCTCTCTTGACGCATTTGGTAGAGGAGATTAGAGACTCAACTCCGATCGATTCCGCCGCTTCTTCGTCGTCGAATAATGATTGGTGGTCTGATCTTGTGGTGGGGCTTCAAGCCGCGAAGCGTCTTCTCTCCACAGCTAGATTCCAAGCTCGCGACTCCTCTGTAAGCACAATCTAACTCCTTCAAAATTTCAAATTATGGTTTGCTCTTCTTTGATCTCATGATAAATCCCAGATTCATAGTTGCTACTAGAATTACTGGTTTAGTTAAATGTAGTTCGGCCGTTGATTATAGTACGGTTATTTCCGGTTTAGCTGAAAGTTTCGATTTTGTTGATTCAAGGATGGTGCTGCTAAGAGAATCTCATTCCAGTTCCAATGCGTTACATGGAAGCTTGAGAAAGCATTAAGCAATCTTCCATATGATCTTTATGATATCTCTGATGAAGTTGGAGAACAGGTTGAACTGGCGAGATCACAGATGAGAAGAGCAATGCAGAGATATGGATCACTGAATTCAAATAAGTTCTCTAGTGCTTTATCTGAGCCAATGGAGAGAGATGGTTTTAGTAATATAAAGATCAAAGTTGAGGAAAAGCTTGAGAGTGTTTCAGAAACACTTCATTTTGCTGAGGAGGAGGAGAAACAAGATTCGCCGCCTCTCCGGAGAAGCTCGTCCATTTCTTTGGCCTATTATCTATCCAAGGATGCTGATACTGATAGATTAGACAAAATGGTTACCAAGAATACTGACGAATCCAAGAAATCTGATAAACTCACCATTCCAGTTGATTTTCTTTGTCCGGTGTCTTTGGAGCTGATGAAGGATCCTGTTATTGTTGCCACAGGACAGGTCTGCTTTTAAGTGTTATAGCACATTTTATGAATTTTACTGTCTGTTTGCTTGGTTATTGATGTTGTCTCTCTACAATGGCAGACTTACGAGAGGGCGTACATACAGAGATGGATCGACTGTGGGAATCTAACTTGTCCAAAGACTCAGCAGAAACTCGAAAACTTTACGCTTACGCCAAACTACGTTCTCAGAAGCCTCATTTCTCGGTGGTGCACCGAACACAACATTGAGCAACCTGCAGGTTACCTCAACAGCAGGACAAAAAATCATGGAGATATGTCGGTGATCCGGGCATTGGTTCAGAGACTCTCAAGCCGGTCCACAGAGGATCGAAGGAATGCTGTTTCTGAAATCCGGTCTCTGTCAAAGAGAAGCACAGACAATCGCATTCTGATTGCAGAAGCAGGAGCAATCCCTGTTTTGGTGAACCTTCTGACCTCAGAGGACGTTGCAACGCAGGAAAACGCAATCACATGCGTTCTCAACCTCTCTATCTACGAAAACAACAAAGAGTTGATAATGTTTGCTGGTGCAGTCACCTCCATCGTTCAAGTCCTTAGAGCTGGAACCATGGAAGCAAGAGAAAATGCAGCAGCGACACTCTTTAGCCTTTCATTAGCCGATGAGAACAAGATCATAATAGGCGGATCGGGTGCGATACCTGCCTTAGTGGATCTGCTCGAGAACGGGACCCCGAGAGGGAAGAAAGACGCGGCCACGGCATTGTTCAATCTCTGCATTTATCAGGGAAACAAAGGCAGAGCTGTTAGAGCCGGTATAGTAACAGCATTGGTTAAGATGCTCAGTGACTCCACACGCCACCGGATGGTTGATGAAGCTTTGACAATTCTCTCAGTTCTTGCAAATAATCAAGACGCGAAACCCGCGATAGTAAAAGCGAATACGTTACCCGCATTGATAGGTATTCTCCAAACGGATCAAGCTAGAAACCGAGAGAACGCAGCAGCGATATTGCTTTCACTGTGTAAGCGAGACACTGAGAAATTGATCTCCATAGGTAGACTTGGTGCGGTTGTGCCGTTGATGGATCTATCCAAGAATGGAACAGAGAGAGGCAAAAGGAAAGCCATATCTTTATTAGAGCTTCTCCGTAAAGCATGCCAATAATATTTAGTGGTCTGACAAAAATAAAAAAAAAGGTTCGTCAAGCTCTCATTCATTTTTGAAAATTTGGCTGGCTATTTGTTTAATTATGTTAATATACTGTTCAATTTGATTTGATTGGATTTTTTTTTGGATACTAATTCTATTTGTGAGCCAAAAGGGTTTTCGAGAATCGAACTCTTTTTTTGTTTTGCTCGCAGTGTATTTATTTGTTTACATTTTGTAATAAAATTGGGGAAGAATAATCATTGAAATTGATCATTTGTTTTTGAGCATTGTTTCTGATTCATGAATCTCCATTATTTTATCATTGTATCAAAAGATAGATGGATATATTATCAAGTAGATTAATAGCATATATGACGAAGGACTTGCTTAACGTGAATTGGTTTCTCTTCTGATCAACGTTCCTTAGAAGAGAAGCAACAATAAGCTAAATTATCAGTAAAACGTCAAATATTTTACTTGCTTCGGTAGGCAATCAGAGAGTATCACATGTCCTAATAAACCGGGGTATTAAAATGAGTCTAACTCACACCAAAAGATAGTTTAAAAATGGAAGATTGTTACACACACTTATATATTAGTCTACGAATCTCCCAACTTTCAATGTGAGATTTTTACGTTCTAATAAAAAAATGTCAATTTCTTAGCTGGATATATCATAAAAACTTTCAAACAACATTTTACCTCACAAATTATTTGTGAGCAATGAAGAAGAGGACAGATTCCGAATTCTCTGATCTGCGAAGAAAAGTTTTGAGTATACGTTTCGGTTTATTGGAAAGTTTCTTCGTTGTTAGAGAAGATATATAAAAATATATTGTGGCCAATATTAGTTGTGAATTACAGGATCGTTATTATTATTCTGTTTTGGACACGATCCTGTTAATGATGAATACAAAGTGCTAAGCACGGTTTGGGAGGTGAGCAATGAAGAAGAAATACTAGTGAGAACCATCCTAGGTAGGCTAAGAGACAGTAGCCAATTGTCATAAGTACAAGAGCACTCAAGTTCCTCTCCATTTACGTTTTTCCATGATTTCTTGATATTGTACCTACACAAGAGCTTCTATTTGTGGAAGTTGAATGACATGAAACGTATCCAAGCAATGAAAATTGCTATTCATAAATATGTTAGGGATCATAGTAGAAAGATCTGGACTTTGACATGATGACAGTCTTGAGTGACTCTCAAACTAAAGAAGGGAAACACGTAATCATCTCACACGTAATTTGTCATGAGTTTTCAAATCAAAAGTCAAAACCAATTCACAAAACCCGGCTCCTATTTGGGGTTTGTGCATGTGTAACTTTTCACTTTCGGAATATTATCCAACTTTGCCATACTCTATGACTCTATGAACCGGCATCTAAATAATGCATTATTTGTATAATTACTGAATTTTATAATCAATATTTTAGACCAATATGGACTCAGATTCTCCTTTGCATGTTCTATGGCCACCAATGCCATTTTTTTGGGTAGCATATTATTTTATGAAAATAGTTGACGCTGTTAAATTTTCTGTCCCGTATTATTCTTCAATCATACGAAAGCATTTATCCATTTTCTTTTCTCTTTAATACGATACCATATATAGGAGATAGTTTCCTGCTACCTTCTCTTTTTTGTAATTGAACAACTAAAGCAATGTTCCTTTAAAAAAGCACTCACTTACGCATTAAGCAACTACACGCACTCGCATGTATAACTCTTTTTTTTTTTGTTACATACGATTACTCATTTAACTTATAAGTATTCAAAACAGGTTGAAAAAGCATTAAATATACATATTTTTTTCAAGATAAACCATTTAGTACCGCAAACCTAACTATAGATAACAAATATAGTAGGAAATTACATACAGTTAAATGGACCACTATTTATCTCAAAAACATGTATATATTAAAGCATAGTTTATGCTTTTGTTTTGGTGGACGACGGTGGGAATTTAATCGCTAATTAATTCCACAACTAAAGAAAAATTAATGACGAGGAAAACCAAAATGTTCATGAGGGCTCCACCTCACATGAAAAAAATACGATCACTTAGTGGACCGACGAGTACTCCTTAACTAACCTTGTTCCTAATTTATCATATAGTTTCAGACTATAGAGTATTTTAAATTTTTTTATTATAATTTCGTTAAAATAAGACTAGAAGCTTTTAGAAAATGATATATACACTACACTATTTAATAAGTCTATGACTCCCATGCACTTAGCTTACGTAACGAGAACGCATTCATCATCACCTCTCATTTTCACGTCTCTTCTTAGCTTTCAACTCTTTAAGCTTAGTCTCCATATATACAAAACTCTCTTTTGTTAATTTTTCTTTGATCATATAAAGAAAACTCGCCGATCACAACATGCCGGATAATTCTCACCGCCGGGGATCCGTCGTCATTTTCACGGTGATAATCTCGTTGCTGACGTGTTCAACAATCATCAACGCTTCATCATCATCAGATGCTTCTTTAGAAGCAAGAAAGCTAGACGAGGTTGATCCCATCAAGTGTTCTCCTAGCTGCATCCAAAACCCTCCTCCGCCGTCTCCTCCACCACCGTCACCGCCACCGCCGGCGTGTCCTCCTCCACCAGCTCTCCCACCGCCTCCGCCTAAGAAAGTCAGTCCTAACTGCCCACCGCCACCGCCAGCTAATTTCTTGTACATCACGGGTCCACCGGGAAATCTCTATCCCGTTGATGAGCAATTCGGAGCGGCCGCCGGAAAAAGTTATATGGTGGTGAAGCTCTCCGGTTTAATCGCGTTTGGAATTCTGGGGTTCTTGATTCTTTGAAATTAACATGATCGGAGAAGAAATATTTCAAGATCTTGTATGTTGTCAAATACTTTTTAATTAGTTGTTGAAGAACGTTATTGATCGTTGATTAATAATTTTACAAGCTAGGATTATATATGTTTCATCATATTTTCCTATATCCAAAATTTTCTTATGGTTTTTTTTAACGAAATTAATAAGGTACAGTTCAGGGAAATATGTAAATTCTAGAAATTTATTCTCCTTATGTGATATGTTCTCTGTTCAACTTGCAATTGAATTGATTCTCGAAACTGGAAAGTTTTCTTTGTGCGGAATAATTTTATAGAAAAGCACATTGTTTTTAATAAATGTAAAAATAGTTTTTCTCAAAAAAACGACAAGAAATATAAAGTTAAAAAGGCGAATTTTCGAAATTTTTTTTGTCCTTTTTACCTTTCCTACTTTACGCTTCTTATCAATTGTTATTTATATGTATAAAGCAAATTATGAAAAGTCAATATGTTTTAACTTAAGTAAAGTAATTTTAAATAACATGAGCTGACAAAAATATTGTCGATGAAGATAATAAACTATAGAGTTGATGACTTGATAAACTACTATAATCAATACATACTGTATTAAACAAAAGACGACCAAAAATATAAATTACTTTAAAAATAAAAAGGTATACTTGAATTAACATTATAGGTATTAGATTTTACTAGGAACACTATTTTTTGTAACTTGAGAATAAGTTTAAACTAGAAAGACACGTGTTGATGCTAAGAGAGAGATGAAGAAATGGAGATCAACTTGGGTTTCAACAAAAATGGGTCCCGAGAAGCCGACCTCAGACATGACATGTGAATCGGTTTCGCCTAACGCTTTTTATTTTCTACCAAATCTCCACCTCACCTATAGACGTTTTTACTTTTTATTTTTCTTCAAAGCTTACTAATACATACCGCGTATTTACTTACAACATCATATTACTAAACCAAGTGTAGAATTAGTTTATGAAAACATCTACTATTACATTTACTTTTCTGTGTTTTTTATTTTTTTCTACCAATGTATGCAATATGAGAGGCTTAAAACCCAATACCCATCTTCTTTTCATGATTTACCTTGCAAAATGAAAGAAAGATCAAATTTGCCAAATTAATAACGAAAAAAAGGTCATGGAATCAATGAAAGAAGTTATTAGCTCATTTTATTTTCTTTTTCTTAGAGGTTACAAATAATATAAGACTTTACAATGTATGAAATAATTGTGCAACACACAGCTGTGATTATGCTTTTATTGTCTCAAAGATGCAACATAACGCAAATTCCTTCATAATTTTATTTATGCAATCTCACGTAGTATATATACACATAGATAATGTATATACTTTTTTTTTTAAATGGTTTTAATGTCTGATTGTCATTATCACTTTTGACTTATTTCGTTAAGAGGAAAGTCGCGAGTTGGTAGCTATAATTACCGCACCGTCTTTACATTGTTGAGGAAATCCATTTTGCCATTACTTTATTTTCCTATTCTCGGTTATATTATTTTCTATTTGGTACTCTTTCCCTTTCATATAAATATCATTTAAACTTAATATATATTCTGTTTCAAAAAAAAAATGTCATTTTCTGACTTTATGTTTGTAAGAAAAAATGACTTTAGACTTTAATTAATTTTTAGTTACAAAGGTTACTTATCGATGCTATCTACTAATACCTCGGAAAAATGAAATAGCTATGATGTACTTTTAAAACCTTCAAGATCAATCAACGTCTAGCCCTTTACAGATATGCTCACAAAATGTCCTCAAAATTATAATCACAAGTACCAATTTCTTATAATTTGAGATAGAATACGTTATTTATTTATTTATTAATGAGAAAATTTTACTTGAAGCATCAATAAGGATTCTGGAAACAGATGCTAAAAAATATCCATCTTGCTGTGAAATGGTTAAAATATTATACATGATCGACCACTTTAAGCATCTATGACGCATTAGTTTCTTTAGAGGACATAATTAGGTAATTTAGTGGTTGATGTGTAGAATACTCATCTAAAATTTGTCGTTCAACAAAATGGCTTTTATTATCATATAAAATGATTGCAGTATATTGTATATATATATCAATCTTTTTATTAGCAAAGCATGCATGTTCGTCGAAACTATTTATGAGTCAATATAATAGACGAATAATCAACCTAAACATCAGTACATTGTACACAGAGCGCCGTAAAGCCCCGTTATACAAGTATAATCAAACCAAGAAGATCCAAGAAAATTACATATTATGTTGTTCGTTTAGCCGTCGTCAGTGATTGCTAAATAAACAACAATCAGCGAGTCGCAATTGAAGTTGTTGGCGACCGCCAAACAAACAAGATTATAGTAATGTAAAATACGGCCAAATTAATCTAAACTTAATCAAGTATTTTACATAATTAAAACATGCTTAAGAAGTGTACACTAGTTCAATATTAATCCACAATTAACAATAGAAATTTCATTAACAGACAATGATTAAGACGGACAAACATCGGATAATTAGCGACACCAATAATTAATGTGTGATTAAGGAAGAAGATTAGCAAGCAAACGATTAGTTGCAATAATTCACAAGACAAGTGTCTTCTAGCTAGAGTCCACACCTTCCAACTAATCGTTTTCCAAAAAAGTTATGTTTGTTTACTTTCTCGCGCTTATCTTTATACCCAAAACTTTATGTTTATCATTCAAAATAAAAAGAAATAAAGAACAATTCTTTCATCAAGAAAGGTAAAACATAACAAAAAGAAAACATGAACACAAACGATCATGGCCTTCTCCTCTTAAGCTTATTCTTCATCTTTTCTCTTCTTTACTTCCCGTACTTGGCCATATCCGAGACGCCGTGTCCGTACCCATGTTATCCAACGCCACCTATCGGTGGTGGCTCCTCCACACCCTCCATGACTCTACCACCACCATATCCTCCTCCAGCTTCGAATTTACCAAATTACCCTCCTCCGGCTGGGAATATACCAAACTACCCTTCTCCACCGTACGGTGGCGGAGATGGTAGTAGCAGCAGCTTCTATGGTCCTCCACCGCCAGACGCTATCTTGCCGTACTTCCCTTACTACTTCAGAAAACCTCCTCACCAAACGGATCAAACGTCGTCGTCTTCCCTCATGGCGGTTCCAGGGAAATTGACGGTGGGGATCGTGCTGTGGCAAATCTTGTGGTGGTTCTTGGTAACATTTTGTTTATAATTTAATTTCGTAAGTAACTCTTGTAGAAGTTTTTTGTACGTTATGTAAGAAAATATTGTAATATTTTAGAATATACTGCAACATAACTAAAGAAGAAGAAAAAAATGTTGATTTAGGAGGCTAAGAACATTATCCCAACTATTTCTTTTATTAAGTATTACTCATTTTCTTGATACGGTAAGATATATATGCATTTTAAGAGTTACATCATATGTTGACACAAAAAAAAAAAAAAAAGAGTTACATCATATATAAAATTGTCGCGATCCTTGAATTAGGATAAGCACGAACAATGTCTATAACGTCACTTTTCGTGGGTGACTTCATATAGAAAGTGGACAACAATATAGAGGTTAACGAATGGACAAAAAGATTAACAATAGTATAAGATTCTCTCTTTTATTGTGGGAAAACTCAAGTTATATAGGGCGCCTGGAATTAAATTATTTGAAATCAAAATTAAATTTAATGTTATAATATCGAAAACTGTCACTCAAGAGTTATTTAGTCATACCAAAACTAATAATATTTGAATTTAAGTTACTTTTTAATTAGTGATATATTTTGTATATATGTATATTCAAAATATGTTTTAATATTGTAATATGTGTCCAACAAACGGAGATTGTAATTAAAAAAAAAAATTGAAAAGTGTATGCAGCAATTACACATCTAAATAGAAGCCACCCTCGACAATAATCGGATCGTAAACTAGTAATAAGTGTTTAGAAATTTATTAGTGGAACGGTAATTCTAACATATGGGTATCATGGGTGATCATTGTTTATTAGTATTTGCGTTTCTATGTTATAATGATTCTATAACATAGAAACACAAATACACAAACACGAACGCAAAGAACTACAATTGAGGGTATAGTACTAATTACAGAATCTAAAGAACAACAGGAGAGACGGTGACTTGCTCACAAAGCAACCTCAACCGCTAAACTCCTTCTGTTAATGTTGTGTCTGGCGCTCTGATCGCTGGTCTTTGGCCGAATTCTATTTAGAATCCTATGTGTATCCACCTTGTGTTTGTTAATATTGAGCTTACTCTTGGCAATTTCATTAACCAGTAATGACCGATCACAACCAGCTGTAGATGAGTGATCATCTCTTGCTTTTGCCTTTTCCTGACCTGTAAACGTGTGTTGAGGTCTAGCGTGTGTGCTTTTAGGCAATGGTCTTGCTTTGAAGTTAAGATCCTTTGGCGCTACGGGTTTCACCTTTTCCTATAGCATCAGACAATGTTCCATCATAAGCTCAAAATTCTTAAGGTGTAACTGGAACAGAGTAAAACAGAGAATAAGTTATGTATGTGTATACCTGTTTCATCTTCTCAGCTCGTTCGTTACTTCTGAAACTGAAACCATTTGTAGTTGTTCTCTTTTCTCTTGTAGCCAACAAAGGAGTTAGGCTCTCAGGTTTCTTTGATGTTGTTAGAGCTTGAGATGCAACGGTTTTAACAATCCTCTTAGGCTTCAATTCCTTTTGTCTGTCATTCAAAACCAAATAGACCCTTGAGAGTAGTGAAACACATAGACATAAAGTTACATGAAAATTAAGTTATAATGCTACCTCTTAGTTTCAATACTTGTTTTAGTATTACAACTTGGAGAAGATCCCTTTGTTATGACAACATGCTTCTTCGTATAAGCTTTGGTCGTGGAACAAGGAACAGTCTTGTGGACCATTTTGAAAGGCTTCAATCTAGTTGTAGAGGAAGATGATACTGTTTCTTTTTCATCCTCACCGCGACCAATTTTAGTTTTCTCCAAAGCAACAGAAAGAGAAGGTTGATCATCATCAGAATTCACAAGAATCTCATCATAACTCACACAAGATTCACCAAACAGACTGGTGTTCTCCCACAAATTGTCATCTTTCTCAGTACAAGTTTGATGATGAACAACTTCTCCCCATGTTTGAGCTTCAGAAGAACTAGGAAACCGGTTCCCTTTCTTCTTGAAATGCGCCTCGAAATGAGCTCTCATCTGAGTAACAGAGCCAGGTTTAGAAAATCTTTCTGCCTCTTCAAGATATCTATTATGAGAAAAGGATGATCTCCTCTCCCATGATAAAGATTCCTTCTCGAATCTTCCAAATGATACTGACCCTGAGTGGATTGAATTCTCCTGTAGAGCCCATTCGGAAACAAATTTAACTTTCTTTTGTTTCAAACACAATTTTTGTGTTTCTGTTTACACAAATCTATTTTCTTTTTGAAAAAAAAAACACTATCAGCTTTTCATGGTATATTTTGGCAAAACACAATACAGCAAAATTCTACAGACTTAACTCATAAAGATTTCAGTACGATGAACCAAACATACAAGCCAGTATCTTAAGCAGGATGAAGAAAAGATTTTTGATTGAATTGAACATATATTATCTGAAAATGAGAAGAAGAATAAAGTTGCAAAAATTACCAAAAGGCTTAGGTTAAACGGTTCTTGAACCTCTCCCGCCATCATATAATCTAGTAACGTGTTCGACGAGACGAGATTAATGTCTGCAGAGTCGTTTAATAATTTTATGTCAAAGAAAATAAATAAAACCACAAAATCAGAGGATACCTAAGGCTAAAAGATTCTGTATTTTGGAACAAAGAGCATGAGAAACAGAGAGTTTGATGAAGTAACATTGGAGCACGAATGAGGAACTTGGACAAGAGAAGTCTGTAAATAAAACGTCGAAATCATCAGATTTGGAAAAGAAAGCTGACTAATCAAATAATGAACATGTTCATGGCAATGTCACATGCGCTTTCTCTTATTTGTTTTGTCTTGTTCTCGAACGGACGCTTCTCACGTTCTCAGTTATCACGGCCGTTTAATTCGGATGGTCATGATCGACGGTCGAGAGTTTCGAATGTGATGACGATTATCTGTAACCGTTCGATCATTGTATGACCATTGATCGTATGGATAGTTTAAACAAAGCGCCGAACGTGAGTACCTCCATGTGGGTAATTACTAGACGCTTTCGCCATGTTTCAGGTATTGCCAAATCTAACGGACCATTAGATCTCATCTGGTTAATGTATAAAAAGAAAAGTATTATACATAAAAAATATATACACGAGATTAAGATATTGGTCCAATTAGTACTAATGCTATATGACTTTCAGGTTAATACACATATATTTCTACTATGTTTTATTTTTATATATAGGTTTGATAAGAAAAAAAATGAAATTTTACAAAAATGAAAATATTAAACTTTTTAGGATTAGGTCGTATACCAATACCATGGCAAGTGAACAAGGGTAACATAATAATTGAGACCTCACAGTCCAAGCATGTGATAACATTAATAAGAAATGTCGTTTTTGGTAAGAGACCATAGCATGGCAATTTGCATGTGACTTCTCCACGCGGTTGCTGCAAAAAGTTGTAAGTCGAATACCAAATTTAGCTCATTTGCATATGATTCTAACTCTGAGGCTCCTCTTTCGTGGTATTAAATAATGTGAATTATGCAGATCAAGGGGAGTGATATCTCTATATTTTACCTATTTTTAGCATACATTTAACATTAGTTTTTGCATAGTTGGATCCTTTGTTCTAAACATTTAGAGTTTTAATATGTCTGTAGAGAGTCTTGCATTAGGATTGCATACATTCTTGCATTTGGAGTATTATCAGGTGTTTTTAGGTCAATCAAGGCTAAGGAAGAAGCTGGGAAATTGGTCGAGAAATGCATCAAGGGACTAACTCGAGCTTCACACTCGAAATCCAAGATCGAGTCAAGCTTCAAATCACTGTCCAACCGACTCGGACGACTGACTCGACCCACACACTCGACCACTTGATCGAGTCATGCACCAACTGACTCAACCAACCGACTCAACCAACCGACTCGGATGACTGACTCGACCAACACACTCGAGCAAAAGGCTTGAGCTGGACCAAACCGACTTAAAAAGAAATATCTTGTGCATTAGGTTTTAACTCAAACACTATAAATAGACCCCTTGGGTCATAAGCTTAAGGCATCGAGTTTTCCTACTTCTAACTCTCAAAACCACAAAACCTCTCTATCCTTTGTAATTTAGATTTTTGCATTTTTGCATTTATGTTATGATTTTGTAAGTTGTTTCTTCTTTGTTATGTATTGTTCTTAGATCCTTGTCTTTATAATTGCAAGTTTTATAGTTTTCTGGGTTTGTGTTCTTGAGTAATTTATTTATAGGTTTGTGTTCTTGAATGTTCTTGAGTATTTTCCATTATGATTCATGTTTTTTAGTAATATTTCTTATTTGATGTTTCTAAGTATGCTAGTTTGTTATTAGATCCTTAATTTCATTTTTTATAAGTTTTATAGTTTTCTGGGTTTGTGTTCTTAAACTTTTTATTTCTAGGGTTGTGTTCTTAAGAAATTTCTATTTTGATTCACACTTTTAAGTATGATTTCTTGTATGACGTTTTTAAGCTTGCTAGTCCATAAGCTTGAGTAGTCCTTTGGATTCTTGAGGATGGGATAGATGAATGAGAAATCTTAGTCTCCTGGGGGGTTGTTAAACTTATATTTGTATAAATCCTTTCTGGATTAGTGTTCTTCATGCTAGTTTCTCCTTGATCATTTGGAATTAGAACCCAAATACTTCCACATCCAAAAGATGTCTGGAAATATTTGATCAACTGATTCTAGAAATTTACATATCTAGCCCAAGAGATTGGTTGTCTAGAGTGTTTATTGGCTTTAGTAAATTGGATCTTAATGCTTGCTTAGTTATATTTCGCCAATGAGAATTGGGTCTGGAAATAACTTAGTATTGATAGCTTCTATCACGAGAGTGGATTAGCTAGGCTTTGATGTTTATTGTCTAGGGATTAACCTTGTATAAGTCTATTAAGTACCCCAGGTAGATTGAGAGGACTCACTAATCAATAAACCCCATCTTTAGGATCTGTTACCATCTGATTACTTCATTGATAATTGTTGTTTACATCTGTTCTATCTTGATACTTGTTTTGTAGTTTCATTTAGTCTTTTGTTTCTTGTTCATTTAAGTTGATAGATAAACAAAATCATTTATTATCTAGCTTAACTTGTTCACTCTGATCACATCTTGATTGATAGCATCACACCCATTTGGATTGATACCTATGTACTACAATGAATGTGCATTAGGAATTGATACCCTATGCAATCAACTTTTCTACTAAACTCTTTTCTAGCTTGTATTCATTCTAAGATTTAAGTCCTCAGAACCATGGGTTCCTGAGTTGTGAATCAAACAAAAGCTAGAAAAGAAGTTTATCAGCTTGTATTCACTCTAAGACTAAAGTCCTCAGAACCATGGGTTCCTGAGTTGTGAAACAAACTGACAGAAAAAGCATGTATCAATTTGGCGCCGTTGCCGATTGGGTGTTTGTTTGTTACATTTAGGACTCCAGAATTAGCAAGATTAAGTTCTATATACTTTCTACTACGATCACTGACTAGTTTGTTCAAAACTTGATTTTGTGCATTTAAGGAAAAATCACTAATCGTTCTCGCTCGATCACTAGCTCGACCATCTAACTCGAGTCTGCCACTCGAGTCAATCATCCGAGTCTAGTTACCTCCACTTATATGCAAACCAGATCAAAAAGCGACCATAATCTCATCCGGTATATCGACAACATCAACAGATTACCGCGTGAAATACGACAACAACGAAACAGAATCGAAGTAGATCAACAGGGTGGCGAGAGAATGGAGCCACCAAACCAACAACTCCCTCAAAGGGTACCCAGATACATAAGCGCAGGAGATGCTCCCAATACTCATACTCAGAGACATGGAATAGTACCTCCAGCTATTCAAAACAACAACTTCGAGATAAAGAGTGGTCTTATCAATATGGTTCATAGCAATAAATTCCATGGACTGCCAATGGAAGACCCGCTAGACCACCTTGACGAGTTTGATAGTCTCTGTAGCCTTACTAAAATAAATGGAGTCATTGAAGATAGCTTCAAGCTCAGATTGTTTCCTTTCTCTTTAGGAGACAAAGCACATCAGTGGGAGAAGACTCTTCCTCAAGGTTCCATCACGTCCTGGGATGACTGCAAAAAAGTTTTTCTTTCCAAGTTCTTCTTAAACTCTAGGACATCACGACTACGGAATGAGATATCCGGGTTTGCATAGAAGAACAATGAAAGCTTTTGTGAAACCTGGGAGAGATTCAAGGGATACCAATCTCAGTGTCCTCATCACAGATTCAGCAAAGAATCTTTCCTCAGCACTCTCTACCGTGGCATACTCCCCAGAATAAGGATGCTCTTGGACACAACCAACAATGGAAATTTCCTCAATAAGGATGTTGATGAAGGTTGGGAACTAGTTGAGAACCTGGCTTAGTCAAATGGGAATTACAACGAGGAGTATGACAGGAACAACAGGGGGAATTCAGACTCTGACGAGAAACATAGAAAGGAGATTAAAGCATTGAATGAGAAGATAGATAAACTCCTACTAGTACATCAAAAGCAAGTTCATATGGTTTGTGAAGATGAACAGCCTCCGGCCCATGATGCGGAGGAAGATCGGTTTCAAGATGTTAACTACATCCAGAACCAAGGTGGCTACAACAAAGGCTTCAACAACTACAAGCCAAATCCAAACTTGTCTTATAGAAGTACAAATGTGGCTAACCCACAAGATCAAACCTACCCTCCACAGCAACAACAAATTCAGAACAAACAGTTTGTTCCGTACAACCAAAATCAAGGTTATGCTCCTAAGCCTCAATTTCCAAGAAGTTATCAACCACATTCAGCAATGGGCGCACCACCAGGATTTCCACCTCCTGTAGCACCGATTCCTAACGCACCAGATTTTGACATGAAGAACATGCTTCAGCAACTTATACAAGGACAAGCATCAAGTGCAATGGATGTGGCTAAAAAACTTGCAGAAATGAACAACAAGATGGATTGCACGTATGGTGACCTCAACAACAAGATTGAGACAATGAATGCAAAACTTAAATACATGGAAAATACGGGTGCATCTACATCTACTCATCAACCTCCGGGACAACGGGACAATTACCAGGAAAATCAATTCAAACCCGAGGAATTTGCCATGCTCATGCCATTTTCACTCCGAAGTGGAAGACAAGTACCCATCAAGAGACAGCAGCAATGCATTACCTGAGGACAGTAATGATCAGGAGGGGGAGCATTTCACTCCAAATGAAGTTCAAGTAGAAATAACACTCCGGATGACAGACTCGCCACCCGCAAGCTCGAGTAGGCGCAATCGAGCCAACGCATGGAGCCACGATCCAGGATGTTCAAATACAACTCCTTTGAAGAAAAAGGAAGCACACTTTATTCCACCTCCATACAAGCCTCAACTTCCATTCCCAGGTAGATTCAAGACGAGCCTGGTGGCAAAATACAAAGCTCTTTTTTTGATAAGCAGTTGTCAGAGATTGAGCTTAAAATGCCCATTCTAGATGCTTTTATGTTGATACCTCTCATATCAGAAATTTCTGAAGATCCGTGATGGAAAGAACTAGGAAGTTCAAGGAATGGTGATGTTAAGCCCATGAAGCACGTGCGATATACAGAAGAAAGTTGTCCAAGAAAAGCTAGGCGACCCTGGTTCTTCACTTTACCATGTTCCCTAGGACATTACACTTCAACAACTACCTGTGCGACTTGGAGCATCGGTGAGCCTAATGCCGCTTTCTGTAGCAAAGAGAACTTGGATTCAGTAAGTACAAGCTTGCAACATTTCTTAGTCTTAGTTGATAGGTCTATTAGACTACCATCATGGTCTATTAGAAGATTTGCCTATCAAGAATAGGTAATGTGGAAGTACCAACAGACTTTGTGGTGTTGGAAAATGGATGAAGAACCAAAGGACCCTTTGTTTTTGGGAAGACCTTTCATGCTACCGCTGGAGCAGTCATAGATGTCAGGAAGGAAAAATCGACCTTAACTTGGGAAAAGATTCCATGATGAAGTTCGACATCAAAGACGCTATGAAGAAACCAACAATAGAAGGACAACTTTTTGGATCGAAGAAATGGATCAGTTGGCAGATGAGCTACTGGGAGGAGTTTAGCCATGGGAGATCACCTTCAGACTGCTTTAACCAAGGAGTGGTGAAGCTGGGTATCTCCATAAACGAAACAAGAGTTATGAGACGATTTTAAGACTCACAAAAAGCAGCAATAGGGTCAGAAATCTTTGAAGAGCTGAATGGGTCCGAATCAGAAGTTTTAGCAACAATTGGGGAGAAATCAAAACTGACTCGATCACTGCACTCGAGCCCGTGCTCGAGTCAAGCTCATGATGGAGCCGAATGTACAGACTCGACTACCTCGCTCGAGCCTAAGATCGAGCAAGGACCTATGCATCAGAGGACTGGTCTGAACTCAAGGCACCAGAAGTAGAGTTGAAAACAACTTCCGAAAGATTACGTATGCTTTTCTAGGCCCCAATACACATATCCAGTTATAGTAAATGATGAACTTACAAAGATGAACTGCATTTGCTGTTGACTGAATTAAAAAGATTTAGAAAAGCTATAGGATATTCTCTTGCTGACATAAAAGAATTGCACCTAGCTTATGTACTCATAGAATTCTCTTGAAATTGAATTATAGCTAGTATTGAACATCAGCGAAGATTAAATCCAAACTTGAAAGAAGTTTTCAAAAAACGAAGTGCTTAAGTTATTAGACGCTGGAATTATATACCCTATATATGATAGCACGTTGGATATCACCTGTGCATTGTGTCCTTAAGAAAAGTGGTATCACTGTCATAAAAATGATAAGGAAGAACTTATCCCAACTAGAATAATCACCGGCCATAGGAGTGTATAGATACAGAAAATTGAATGATGCATCTAGAAAAGATCACTTTCCATTACCCTTCATTGATCAAAATGCCTAGAAAGATTAGCAAACCATCCATATTATGTTTTCTTGATGGATATAGTAGTTTCTTTTCAAATCCCTATACATCCAAATGATCAAGAAAAGACAACCTTCACTTGCCATATGAACATTTTGCTTATAAAGAGTGCCTTTTGACTTTGCAAATGCACTGCCCATTTCAGAGATGCAATGATCTTCTAATTTCAGATTTAATCGAGGAGATGGTGGAAGTATTCATGGATGATTTCTCCGTGTATGGTTCCTCTTTCTCTTCATATTTGTTGAACTTGTGCAAGGTACTCTCTAGGTGTGAGGAGACGAATCTGGTCCTGAATTAGGAAAAATGTTCACTTCATGGTTAAAGAAGGGATCATTTGGGGGCACAAGATTTCTGAAAAAGGGATAGAGGTTGATAAAGCGAAGGTTGAGTGGATGATGCAACTACAACCCACCAAGGAATGTCAAGACATCAGAAGTTTTCTCGGGCATGCTGGATCTATAGGAGATTCATCAAGGATTTCTCCAAAATAGCCAGATCACTACCATGCTACTTGCAAAGACACCGGTTCATCTTTGATTCGAAGTGTCTAAAAGCTTTCCAGCCAGATCAAGGAAAGCTTTGATCTCTGCCCCGATCGTCCAAGCTCCTAATGGCATTATCCTTTGAGATAATGTGTGAGCTTCAGATTATGTTGTGGAGCTGTCTAGGACAGAAAATAGTAAGAAGCTACACGTTATCTAATTATGCTAGTCAGAACGATGGATGAAGCCCAAGGGAGATATGCAACAACAGAGAAGGAGCTGCTTGTGTGGTTTTCGCTTTGAAAAATTCAGAAGCTATCTAGTTGGTTCCAGGTGACTGTCTACAACAGATCATGCAGCTTTGAGGCACATCTATGCAAAGAAGGAGACTAAACCAAGGCTGTTAAGGTGGAATACTTCTGCTCCAGGAATTTGATATGGAGATTGTGGACAAGAAAGGAATCGAAAATGGAGTGGCTGACCATGTTGTCAGAAATGCATATAGAAGTGAAATTCCTATCAATGATTCTATGCCAGAAGAACAGCTAAATGGTGACCACTGCTGGGATTATGAAAGCAAGCGCACTAACCAGGAGAAACTTGCTTGGTATGCAGATTTGGTAAATTACCAAATCTGTGGAAAGATCCCTGAATGCTTGGATGCATTCAAAAGAGAAGTTCTTTAGAGATCTAAATCACTATACTGGATGAACCTTACCTCTACAAGAAAGGCTCAATGGTTTGTTTAGACGATGCATAGCTGAAGAAGAGGTACAAGGAATTCTTTACACTGCCATGGTTCCACATATGGAGGACACTTTGCAACCTTCAAAACGGTTCAGAAATACTCCAAGTTGGTCTATGGTGGCCTACTATGTTCAAAGATGCCAAGACTTCATTTCCAGATGTGATGCATGTCAAAGGATGGGAAACTCAGTAGGAGGAATGAGATGCCTCAGAACCCTATTCTGGAGGTGGAAGTATTTTGATGTTTTGGGGAATAGATTTTATGGGTCCTTTCAACCCATTCTATCTTATGGAACAACTACACTCTTGGTAGCTGTGGATTATGTTTCAAGTGGTGGAAGCAATTGCAAGCCCAACGAATGAGCTAAGGTAGTGATCAAAATATTTAAAAACCATCATTTTTCCCAGATTCGGAGTCCCTAGAGTTGTCAATAAGCGATGGAGGCTCTCATTCATAAACAAGCTGTTTGAAAATCTCTTGAAAGAAA
This sequence comes from Crucihimalaya himalaica, assembly GCA_004349715.1. Classification (NCBI taxonomy): domain Eukaryota; kingdom Viridiplantae; phylum Streptophyta; class Magnoliopsida; order Brassicales; family Brassicaceae; genus Crucihimalaya; species Crucihimalaya himalaica. The sequence continues at coordinate 3,507,621 of SMJT01000005.1, forward strand.
TATGGCGTAAGCACAAGGTAGCAACAACTTAATCATCCCAGACTAGTGGGCAGGTAGAGGTCTCAAACAAACAAATCAAAGTCATCCTTGCTAAGTCGTAGGGATATCAAAGAGAGACTGGGCAACTAAGCTTGATGATGCTTTATGGGCATACAGAACCGCTTTTAAACCCCCATTGGGAGAACACCATTTCAGCTGCTCTATGGTAAGGCATGCCATCTTACCAGTAGAGATTGAGTACAAGGCAATTTGGCACAAAACTTCTTAAAACCTAGACATCAAAACGCTCAGGAGAAGAGAGCATTTGATTTGCACGAGCTTGAAAGAGATAGACTTTAATCATATGCAAGTTCAAAGATATACAAAGAACGAACGAAAGCCTTCCATGATAAGAAGATTAAGGCCAAGGAATTCAAAGCTGGAGATCAAGTCCTTTTGTTCAACTCAAGACTTAAGCTCTTTCCGGAAAACTTAAGTCAAGATGGTCTGGACCATTCATCATCAAGGAGTATTGCCATTTGGAGCTATTACATTGGTCAGTAATACGGCTCAGAATACAGGTTAATGGCAGCGGGTTAAGAGATACATGGCTGATCGGATCATACCAGAAGGGACCTCGATTCCTCTCACGAACCACCACATGCCTAAAAACAAAGTAAAGTCAGCTAGAGACTTTAAACAAGCTACTTGGGAGGAAGTCCCATGTCTATCCCTATAAATATTTCTTTAGTTTTTGGTATTTTTTGTTTTATAGTGTTGATTAGGAACATCGAGCCGTACACTCGAGCCACACACTCGATCTACAAGCTCGAGCAAGAAGACAGGCCGACAAGCAGCTCGACCGCCCTACTCGAGTCACATGCTCGAGCAAGCTTGGCGTTCCAAAATTCAAAATTCAAATTATCATCCACTTGCACAAGTCACATGCTCGAGTCAACGAGTCAAGGAGACAAAAGACAGGCCGACAGCAAGCTCGACCGGCCCTACCGAGTCACATGCTCGAGCCAAGAAGGGAACAAACCGACAATCACTGACTCGAGTGGCCGCACTCGAGTCACATGCTCGAGTCAACAAAAGAGCGCCCAAAAATTCAAATTCTCGAATCCAACACGCTCACCTCTTGTCCACTAGCTCGCCATTTTGCCTATAAAAGGGAGTGAACCCCTCCTTCTCTCTCACACCTCATTCCATCATTAGACTTTTCTAAACTAATTTCACTCTAAGACTTATTCCTCAGAACCATTGTTCCTGGGTTGTGAAATAAGCCTAGAAAAGATTTCTAACTTTTGGTTGTGATTTAAATCTCTTCCCAAAACTTCAAGATGATAACCAGAGTTCACCAAGGAGGATCAGCAAGAGAGCAGCTCGTCGATCATCCGCTGAAGCCATGGCAAGACGTTTCTCCGAGATAAGAGGAACCAGTTGAGTAGCAACCAGAACCGATGGAGGTTGAGCAGCTAGACTCGAGCAACCAGCTCGAGTGACTAGATCGAGTCTAGCCGAATCTTTAGCAAGAAGTTTCTCTTGCCGACGCCAGTTCATTCTGAAGGCAAAAAGCCTGCTGAGTCCAGAAGAAAGAAGATATCGATGAGTGGAAACAATGAAGAGAATAAGAAGTACCTGTGGAGTTCTTGAAGATAGGCGAGATATCGCAAGAGAAAAAGGCATGTTGAACCTGTGGAAGAAAATGAAGATAGTGAAAACAATGTGAAAAGCAAGGGTCTCTATGAACCTTTGAAAACTAAAGACAGTTTCCAACTAAAGAAGAACTCATTCCAATATTTCTTGCAAGAGGATTCTCTGAATCGTACCGCCAGCCGTAACAATGCAAGAGTTGGGAATACAAGGGATAGTGGAGATTTTTTCGAGATGAGCTACTATTCAACCTTCATGAGATCACCAAATGGAAGCATACAAAGAAGAAACTTGTATTTCCTTGCTTCACTTGCTGTGCATTTTATGAGGATGAGCCGGAGTATAGATCCGATGGAGGACTAGGCTTCATCACCTTCTCAGTCCATGATAAAGACTATGCCTCACACTGAAAGAGTTAGATACTCTTTATGGGTTCCAAGTGGAACGGATACATGCAAGAATTCGACAGAGATGAGCTTAAGGCGTTATGAGCAACAATTGCCGGAAGAGAGACATACTCATCTTCCCGCATCCAAAAGTGCACAATACCGGAGCCCCCGTGCTTGAGATATTTCCACAAATGTTATCGCTAGCACATTCTTTGCAAGACAAATGACGGGACAATCAACCAGGGGGAATGCAATTAATAGATATGGCACTTAAAGGAATTCTGATTTCACACGGATGGACGTCCAATTACAGGAGATCACTCGAACACCAGCCTCACGTTTGTTCTGTTAGACAACATTTTATATTATAGAGAATGGGCCCGTAAAGGATGCACCGGATGGAACAAAGGAGAAATCTCAATAGGGGTATTGTTACTCAATCTTAGTTGCTTGTAATGGGACTTAGTGTCACAACCCGATGAACCAAGATGGATTGACATATCAGTTTTTGCATAGAGCTCGGTTCCTCGAAAGGAAGGTGGTCGATGGGCATTACCTCTACAGGTTCTTTCACCCAGAAGTTGGCAACTCTAACATCATCCTCCCATGTAAGGAGTTTACAACAATCAGGACAGGCGCAACATAGACTTTGGCCACCTACAGATTTCATGTATGACCCCTCAGCGGTATGTTCCTCAGCAACCCAGCATGTGCAAAGAAGATGAGGAACAAGAAAAACTTATGTTTGAAGATGCTTTTACTTCAATCAAAGCCATGATCTAAAGGGGGCTCACAAGCAAATAGGAATGCTCCACAATGGAACAAATTCCTGGATAAAACAATCAAGGCATTAAAGGACTCGGTCAAGACGCTACAATACTGTGAAGGACATGAAGGTGCAAATGAAGAAATTACGAAGAAGAAAAAACCAGACTCCTTCCAACAGTGAAAGTCAAGAACCGAACATTTTGAGAAGGACCGTTCGTTAGCACAGAACCAAGACAAATCGACCATATAAAGCCTCCAAGAGCCTCATCCTACGAGTCCAGGGAGAAAAGACGCAAATCAAGACATCACAAATGGAAGCTGGCACAAGCTCGATCACAAACTCGAGCACACGCTCGAGGCCAACACACTCATCAGTGCACTCGAGTCTAGCACTTGAACCAGCCTAAACCAAAGGAACCATGAAAGGGCTCGATCACTCCTACTTCACCCAGCCCTAAGGTAACACTCCATCCATTCCGTGTAATATACCATAGCATTAATGTTTTATAAACTTCTAAAATTTCCCTTGAATTTCTTTTACACAAAGAACTGTGTAATTTAAGTTTGGGGGAACATTTGAGATATGTTTCATTTAGTATTAGTAATTCATCTAGGCATAGAAAAAAAAAAAAAATTAAATAGTATATAGTGCTCATTTATATTGCTGCATTTCATCTAAGCATAGAAAAACAAAAAAATTAGTATTTGCCATTAGTATTGCTGGCATTTACATTTGGGGATTATGATGATATAACTTATAAGCACTCTGATTCTTTAAATTAATCTCAATGCCCAAGTTAATATGTTTTCTGATGCATGAATTAATTGAGTTTTGAAGTTAAGACAGCACACATACTTTGGAATGAATAATCTGATATTCCTGCTTTGATTGAAATATGCTTGTGATCTGTTGTCATTTCCTATATATTTGAACCTAATCCTGATTGATAATATCTTGATATGCATTGAATTTGAACCTCATGGATCCATATACATACTTGGGTTTTCTTTCACCTTTTCACCACTCTTGCTAATCCAAGTAGCTGATTCCCACTAATTGATCAGTTTCCCACACCCTTAACCTACTGTTTTCAAGCAATTGAAATTTCTGTGTGTTAGGCCCTAGTCGGATTGAGCTGGTAGAACGTGTTAGGTTTGAGCCGACAGAGAGTAAGTTTCTTATATAGTTTCTAGTCACTTAGTTTCTGACGGATAGGACTAGGAAGAACTTCATCCTGGGTTTGGGAATGTTCATTGCTCTTAAAAACAAAATGGGTAAGAGTCCTTAGAACGAAAAAGTGTGATAAAAGAGCATATTGTTCTAGTAAAGAGATTTGGGAATGTATTGAGAAAAGAAAAAGATTGGTTCTGATCAAATAAAAGAAGATAGAAAAGAAGAGAAATGCTTAATATGTCTTGTAGAATAGAAGAAAAGAGAACAATATTAAGAAATCCCAATCCGCTAGAAGAAATCAAATTGAAAGAAGAAGAATGAGTTTACAAAGTTGGATCATTCTGGGTTAGAATAGGATGGTTAAGAATGTTATGTACCTTTGGGTAGATAGGATCCTATTCTTGTATGCATAGATTGGGTCTTACCTTTAGCATTCTTCTAAAGCTAGTCCATTTTAATGAGAGATCCTTGTTCTGATTGCAAAAAACTACTTGATTAAAACTCTACCTTAGCGCAAATGAGGTTCATGAATGTGCAAAACTTGATAATGGTTTCTATTTAAAAAGAATGTTTAAAGGGATTGGTAGATTGAATGCATATCTAGGATTGGAGATTGGATTCGTTTCTGTTATGAAGATGTATGGCTAAAGTTTTATAAGTAGAACTCAATTCACTTGCCTCTTAGAATTATTACTTGACATTGATTTTATAGCACTCTAATCAGTTTGCTTTGGTTCTGATCCCCTTTTCAAACCTCTTCACCAGCTTATATCTTGTTGTTTGCTTGAGGGCAAGCAAATACTAAAGTTTGGGGGAGTGATATCTCTATATTTTACCTATTTTTAGCATACATTTAACATTAGTTTTTGCATAGTTGGATCCTTTGTTCTAAACATTTAGAGTTTAATATGTCTGTAGAGAGTCTTGCATTAGGATTGCATACATTCTTGCATTTGGAGTACTATCAGGTGTTTTTAGGTCAATCAAGGCTAAGGAAGAGCTGGGAAATTGGTCGAGAAATGCATCAAGGGACTAACTCGAGCTTCAACTCGAAATCCAAGATCGATCAAGCTTCAAAATCACTGTCCAACCGACTCGGACGACTGACTCGACCACAACACTCGACCACTTGATCGAGTCATGCACCAACGACTCAACCAACCGACTCAACCAACCGACTCGGAGACTGACTCGACCAACACACTCGAGCAAAGGCTCGAGCTGGACCAAACCGACTTAAAAAGAATATCTTGTGCATTAGGTTTAAACTCAAACACTATAAATAGACCCTTGGGTCATAAGCTTAAGGCATCGAGTTTTCCTACTTCTAACTCTCAAAACCACAAAACCTCTCTATCCTTTGTAGATTTTTTGCATTTTTGCATTTATGTTATGATTTGTAAGTTGTTTCTTCTTTGTTATGTATTTGTCTTAAGATCTTGTCTTTATATATTGCAAGTTTTATAGTTTTCTGGGTTTGTGTTCTTGAGTAATTTATTTATAGGTTTGTGTTCTTGAATGTTCTTGAGTATTTTCCATTATGATTCATGTTTTTTAGTAATATTTCTTATTTGATGTTTCTAAGTATGCTAGTTTGTTATTAGATCCTTAATTTCATGTTTTATAAGTTATATAGTTTTCTGGGTTTGTGTTCTTAAACTTTTTATTCTAGGGTTGTGTTCTTAAGAAATTTCAATTTTGATTCACACTTTTAAGTATGATTTCTTGTATGACGTTTTTAAGCTTGCTAGTCCATAAGCTTGAGTAGTCCTTTGGATTCTTGAGGATGGGATAGATGAATGAAAATCTTAGTCTCCTGGGGGGTTGTTAAACTTATATTTGTATAAATCCTTTCTGGATTAGTGTTCTTCATGCTAGTTTCTCCTTGATCATTTGGAATTAGAACCCAAATACTTCCACATCCAAAAGATGTCTGGAAATATTGATCAACTGATTCTAGAAATTTTACATATCTAGCCCAAGAGATTGGTTGTCTAGAGTGTTTATTGGCTTTAGTAAATTGGATCTTAATGCTTGCTTAGTTATATTTCGCCAATGAGAATTGGGTCTGGAAATAACTTAGTATTGATAGCTTCTATCACGAGAGTGGATTAGCTAGGCTTTGATGTTTATTGTCTAGGGATTACCTTGTATAAGTCTATTAAGTACCCCAGGTAGATTGAGAGGACTCACTAATCAATAAACCCATCTTTAGGATCTGTTACAATCTGATTACTTCATTGATAATTGTTGTTTACATCTGTTCTATCTGATACTTGTTTTGTAGTTTCATTTAGTCTTTTGTTTCTTGTTCATTTAAGTTGATAGATAAACAAAATCATTTATTATCTAGCTTAACTTGTTCACTCTGATCACATCTTGATTGATAGCATCACACCATTTGGATTGATACCTATGTACTACAATGAATGTGCATTAGGATTGATACCTATGCAATCACTTTTATACTAAACTCTTTTCTAGCTTGTATTCATCTAAGATTTAAGTCCTCAGAACCATGGGTTCCTGAGTTGTGAATCAAACAAAAGCTAGAAAAGAAGTTTATCAGCTTGTATTCACTCTAAGACTAAAGTCCTCAGAACCATGTTCCTGAGTTGTGAAACAAACTGACAGAAAGGCATGTATTAGGGAGAATTTATTGAAGATTTTCAGGCTCCAAAATAGTGCATCTAGGTTCGTTACTCGTTAGACGTGATATCATGTGTAATGTGTTAACTATATAAATTTCTGATGGGGAAACACACGCAACAACCGGCAGCGGACTAAAGTTTTCACCCGCACTCTGTGAGCCTGTGAGAAAAATACAATGATCTGACAGAAAACTTCAAAGCATAAAATAAATAAGACAACACAATTTTTAACGTGGAACAACTCCTCGATGTGAGAAGGAAAAACCACGGGACCGTAATCCACTCAAATCCACTATATCAACTGTTTGAGTGTTACAACCACGTCCACCAGAGATAAAGCTACAAATAGCAATCTACAACAACAAGAGAAGCGCAACAATAGAGAGCAATAAGAGCCTAAAATATGCAGTTCTAAACGACCCTAAGTTCGCTAAGATTCCGGTCAACAATCACGATCCAACCGTACAAATCCTAGAGAAACAGTCAAAAACAACTCTGCAAAATTTCAGGCTCAAATCAGAGAGAACTCACCTCGGATTCCCAAACACTATCGACATATGCTACAGAAATCTCAGATACGACTAACCATGCTAAAACTCCGATTTCTCCCAAACCAACCGTTGGAACACAATCTCCACCGTTGAATCTGAAGAACACTGAGTCAAGAAGCTACGCTCAAAATTGCAGCCAGATCGGACGTTTGTTTAGATGTCCGATCGTGTCGCCTTGAAAATCGGGCGAACTCTCTCTTCTCTCTAAAATGAAAAAAAAATTTATCTTCTCTCTCTTGTTATTTCCGAAGTCGCACGCGTCTCTCACTTATTCTCCTTCTTCTTTTTATATACTATATATATATAATATATTATTAATATATAATATCCTGATCTATCTTGCGTTGAGATCTCAAGACCCACTGAGTCAACGAAGCTCTACACAAAATTTCAGGTCAATTCGAAACCGTGTAGATGTCCGATCGTCCGCTTGAAAATCCGACGAACTCTCTCTTCTCTCCTAAAAAGACAAAACAAATTTTTCTTTTCTCTCTCTTTTTTGTTTCGAAGTCGGCGCACCACTTTGACTTCTTGTTTTTGTTATACTATATATATATATATAATTATAAATATAAATTATAATATCCTCCACTTGAGGAGGAATAAACCGTGAACAAGTTCTCAATGGATCCATGGTGTATGTGAAGCATGACATTAGTTGGGAACTTATGTCACTATATCCACTACACACCGAACACTTCGAAATGATTCGCCTGAAACTGTAAATAACCTCTTGGCGCCTTAAAAACCTTGCCTCATGGGCTTAGCTCAGAACCGCGCTCTGTTTCTCCTCGTCATACCATAGAAGAGTGCGAAAGCAAAGATTTATAGAAGTAAAGAAAGAGAAAAATACAAATAAGGTGAGCATATGTCTAACTAAAGATGTAATAATTGAAAAGTTGAAAACAAACTTAACCTCTCCGTTCTCCGCGTGAGTTTGTTTTCTAGTACTTTTGAATAAATCAAAACATAACGTATAGTGTTTTTACTTCTCTTGATGAGGCTACTTACGGCAATGTACAAAAACGAAAAGCCATAGTCCGAAATATTTCACTAGAAGAAGTCAACGGAGGATGTCACTTTTGCTTGATCTTTTTTGTCGTAATATAAGACCTCATCACTTTTCTTGCGGCACCAAAGTCTCAACGGGTCAACTTCTTCAGTCACTTCTGTTTCTTCTTTATCGCAGTAAATCCAAAAGCTTTTGCGCTGAATCGTATCCTGGATCTTTGTTACAGCCTTCTCCACCGGCCCATTGCTTGGTTTATCGTAAGAACCACACCTTTCAACACATGCTGGCCACGAGTCAATAACTATGTCCGTACACTCTCCTTAATGCTCGTGCCAGAGCTTCACAACAATGAGTCTCTATCGTCTCGACAAGACCACCTTCGTCTAGTTTCACTTCCGTCTTGCTCGCCTTGGATGTGACTTTACCACACTCTTGATACAGAAATGTAGTGGTAAGGTTCGGCTGGAAAACAAAGAGATGCGCCACCGCTGCAATCGCCATCTAACCAATGTACGTACACCAACAAGTTAGAATCCTTAGAAACATAATTATTTTTAAAAAGGAGCTCAATATAGCATAATGTGATTGTAAGCGTAGGGGCTTTTAGTTACCTCGATGCAAATAGGAAATCTGCAACCCGTTCTGGAATCTTCTCTTTTGCGGAGTATAACCATAATACAAAGCAACGCGATCCCGAAGCCTTGCCACTAAAGTGCAAACAAATCATAGCCTTAAAGCTAATGAACTTGGCCAACGGTTTTATTTCTTTAAGCCGTTCATGAGTCACGTTATAAGAAACTGCACCAAACAAAACAGAGCCCCCACTGGCTGAAGTTTAGCACCACCACTATGTATTGGGTACTACAAAACCAAAGATTCATCACTTGTCTTTCATCTAATGAAAAAGAAATATAATATAATGGTTCACATACCCGTAATACCAATTTGAATTCACCATCACCATAACACCAAGAAGCTCCAACAAAATGTCAGGAAGGCACAAAAGGTTTTGAGGATCATCTAAGACAAATATCACAAAAACTTCAAAAAACATTCAATTGGGTTGTAAGACGAGCCGATTCACTTGACTTACATACTGGATCGAGACCAAACTTCTCTATCACAAAGAGCTCTCGTCCCAAGACATATGGATCACACAAAGATTTCCAAAATGGATTCTTCTTCTTTTTGCTCTCACTGTCTCCCTTTCCAATAATGGTTTCTTTGATTCATTTTCAAGGAATTCAACTACTCTTCTTTCACGCACCTGAGCATTCATATTGCATTTTGGTTTTAAAAATGCAGAAAAAATTACTAAAATGGGACGAGAGAGAGAGAGAGAGAGGGAGAGAGAGAGAGAGAGAGAGAAGAGAGAGAGAGAGAGAGAGAGAGAGAGAGAAAGAGAGAGAGAGAGAGAGAATTACACATAACTCACCTAGTACATGCAACCAAATAGCTTCCAAAGGAATACAAAGCAAAAGCTTCATAGCTAAGTTTCTCAAAATGTCACAAGGCAGCGAGAAATTTCGAATTGGACAAAGGAAATGATCTAAAACCAAAAACCTTATTAATCAAAAACACAACAAGAGATTCAACTAAACTCCGGAAAGGGAAAGAGAGGCTTACCGATTCAGCTGCATAACTGGCACCATAAACAAAAAAGAACAATCCATTTTGCTCCTACAATTATACTCAAACTCATCAAGATCGTCACGCAGATATATACAATGTAAGTAGAAGCTATACGCATAAGAATTATAGAGAGTGCAGATTTGGTTATGTACGTACAGCGGGATTGGTGTAGAAACGGAGATGTGGAGGATAGAGAAACGGAGACACAAATGGCAACGGCGGCGAAGGATCCTCGATGATCACAGATGGCAAATGTAGATCTCCTGTACGTACTTGTCTCCGTACTCCATTCTTCCAGAATCATACACCCATTTTGATATAGATCAGACAACATTATCATTTGTTCTTGTTTTTTTGGGCTTATCTTAACTTTGTTTTAAGGTTGTAAAGTCACGTGGCTAACGCTCGCATTATGCCACAGTTTGCGTTCTCTGACACTGTGTCTCCCGTCTCTATGATATTGATATAGTCGAATCAATAGACAAAATTATGTAGAGCAAACGAATACTTGAAAAAATAAATGTAAGCGGAATTAGTCTTATTGACCGAGGTAATGATATTAGAAAAGTAAGAAAGGAAAATAAAGAAATTAGTCTGAAGGTTAGAATTAAACCCTAAACAACAAAGTTCATCTAATTTAATACTCTCTTGATTTACAAAAAAAAATTAACAGTTTCCTGTACATAAATAGAAACAAACGTTTAAATTTTCTACTATACTTTTTGAAAAACTGCATTAAAAAATACAAAATAATACTTTTTGTCAAATAAAAATAAAATTTTAGAACGGCATTTTTAAAAACCGAAAGATTTTTTGACATTGACATTTTTTTTTATCTTACATATTGTTTCTAATTTATATGAAACATGTTACTTTTTTTGTAAAATGAGAGAGTATAAATTAGATGAACATGATGTTTACGGTTTAATCTTAACCTTCAGTAAATCTTAAAACAAAATTTTTTGACATTGTCATCTGATAAATATAATTGATAACTAACTTTCTAGCTAAAATTTTGGTTTTATATCGGCCTACGGTTTAAGTTGGTATACAAAAGTAGTGCGATGAAGGCCCAAACATATATACGGCCCATTCAATACAAATCGTCAAGTCGGGAAAAATTAGATATTGTTATAATACCCTGTTTACCTGTATTTACGGTGAAGGAATTTATGAGAATAGGTGAAATATTTATACCCCGCAGAGAAGATTTGATACGAAAAGAAATGAAAGAGTTGTTGCTTGATAAGCCTTTGATATGTATGTTCTTCAAAATAATGTACATTTAAATGATTCTCCGAAACAAGTTATATATAGGCGTAAAAGAGTGATAGTGGGCTTCATTCATTTGTCGATTCCGTTGATTTATGTTTACAAAATTTTTGACTTTGCAACCATCTTCCGTCCTTCTAAAAAAAGTGTTTTACAACATCCTCTTTGGAGACCATCGTCATATGTTTTCTTGTATTATGTCTTCTGTTGCCTCGTTAAAAACCTTTCTAGGAAAACCCATTGGGAAAAACCTAGTAGGATAAAAAGAGTACAACCGCGCAAGCTCTCCTCAAATAACCAGACTTATAAATCTCTTTGAACGGCCGCATCCAATGTTGTAAACATGCTTCTTAGAACACCGAGGTGGTAGTGAATTTTGTGAAGAGGATCTGCAGCGTTGTCACATGATTGGATATATCTCACTTTGATTTCTTTATTTTTCTCAAGTCTTGGGTGTATGAGAAGAACTTTGGAGGGATATTTGGTTTATCACTTTGATATATCCTTCTTCGCTGAGCGACGCATGCGGCGTTATCTTCATATAAGATTGTTGGCTCGTGTTTACGTTTAGTCCACTGCATGATCGAATGTGTTTATATATGACCTTAGCCATACACATTCTCTACTTGCTTCATGGAGTGCAATGATTTCACAATTTATTGAAGAAGTAGCCACAAGCGTTTGCTTCTGGGAACGCCAGGATATAACAGTTCCTCCTGATTGGAAAACATATCCTGTTTATGATCTGGCTTTGTGCGGGTCTGAAAGATACCCCTGCATCTGCAAAACCAACCATTTGGTCTTTGAATTCTTAGGAATATCAAATAATCCTAGATAATCGTCCTAGTGAAGATATCAGAAAAGATGTTTAATTTCATTCCAATGTTTTCGTGTAGGAGAGAACTGAATCTTTGCCAAAAGATTAACAACAAATGATATAATCGGTGGGTATAAGGATAATATAGACTGATTAGTAAAAATGAATGAAAATTAATTACAAACGTAATTAAATTTATTTTAGTTATATAATGTGATGAAGAAAATGTTGCGATTCCAACGCAATGACCAAACGGTAATTACTCGACAAAGCTGTGCTGTGGAAATATGTTGAAAAGGAATAATAAACTGAAAAAATAAAAGATAAATTGTTCTTTGATCATAATGTATGAAAAACCAGAATTTGGTTTGTGACAAAACAACATTTACACGTTTTGAGTGAGAAACTGATATGTTGTTTCGTTCAGCCATCAAATGGTTAATTTGCTGGCAATTTTTGCGTGGACACATTCCCATGTGAAAGAGAAACATCGAAAAAAATCTAAAATTAGATGAGGGCTTTTAAGTTTTAGCCAAGCGAGGAAGAAATGGCGTTCGGCGTTGGCGTGGGTGTACAAATGATTGATACGGCAAAAGAGTGTGAAAGTTCCCATTAACCACAGTTCGCTTGTCGGCAGCAATTTGAACCGGTGGTCCGTGGTTATCGCCGAACCCATCACTCTGTCATTTCTCTTTAATTTCCTAAGATTCTATTACATATTATATTCTCTCTTTTTGCTAATAGAAAAGCATAAACTATGTATATATTAGAATAGCCAAATAATTACTTATGGTGGTGTACAACGACAGGAATGACAGCCACGCACACGCAGGCAGGACACGCAGCCACATTCCCTAATCAATCTCCTAATCTTTTTATTTTCACTGATTTATCTAACTTTTTTATATATACTAGTATCTATACCATTTTATTTATCTAACTTAACTCTCCCACTTATACTACTCATTTAGATCTATTGTCTAGCAGCTTTTTCTACTGTTAATCTTGTTCTTGTTAAAACTCATTCGTGTTGCAAGTCCCTATTTTTCTGTTCAAACAAAACCTCAAAAACAATATTCCAAAACAGGAAAACAAATGATATAAAAAATTGAAACCCCAAAATTGATGATAATTTTTTTTAAATCCAATATCTAATAAGGTCGCTAGATAACTTGTTAGTTGTTTGTTTCAGAAATTCATAATGTAAAGATTTTCCTTTTTTACTATGTATAGATAATATGCACGTTTATTTTAAGGATAATGACGCGACGGCAATATTTTCGTTTAAAAAATTACAGACACGAAAAGGATTAGTACTTCAAAACAACGACAACGTTGCTTTTCTTCTTTTTGGGTGTCCACTATCCTTTGTTTACTTACTCGATTTCAAATGCATGCACACGATCATTGTAGACTGCATACATGATACATCTCTCAATTATTCAATTTAATTATCAAGGAGCTGTGATCGGTCCGTGCTGTCCACGTCCACCCATCGAAAACCGGCGTTTGGCTGTCGCAGCGTGGAGAGAAGGCTAAGGGGGAGTGTAGGCCCGTCAATGTGAATGGGTTACATCAATTTACAATAAATCTTTGAAGCTAAATCCATTTTTTGATATACAAAATGTGTATATAACTTGGTAAAGTCCAACGAGAGGGAGTCACAAAGCTCAACAAAGAGACAAGGAGAGAAGGTCTAATAGCTATACGAGAAGCACATGAGATGAGGGAGGTGGGCTGACAGATAATAATTGAGGCAATAGACAGAAAAAAGAAGAAGAAGCTAACAAGCAAGAAGCCGAAATTTTAAAGACATTGACTCTTTCTTTTTATCATCAAGGTACACTAGCCTAGTAGCTACTGCACTCATACTACACACATATATCATCAATGTATGGCTATGCTTTTGTTGCTTTGCGAAACCAGAATAAATCGAGGAAAAATAATAAAATATTATAGAAATGAATTTCCAAAAATCATTAACACATATTTGACAAGCTTTTCGCGTTCAAAAAACTTTGTTCATTCAATTTTATGGAAATGACGAAGATGAAATCTAAAATTGTAATTATTAAACCTGTAGAATCACAGAATTAGTTCCATTAGTAAGAAACTTAAAACAAGTCTATATATCTAAAATAAAACTATATTAGGCAATGTCCTTCCATCCGTTTTGCCGTTGACGAATAAATATTTCTGATCCGGGGCTTTCTCGATTAATAGCATAAATAAACTATCTTCGTAACGTCGTATTAAAATTGTGGTGCACGGATTAAATTCCAGCTTTGTGCGACCGCATTTGGTCTTAAGATGACCTAGTATACTAATGTCGATGATTAACCAATTTTAGTTACCTTTTCATTGGCTGGTTAAAATCCGTAATTGAAGATTATATGTTGGAAAGACTTTTTCGATTTATCTAGAAGGAATAGTACTTATAAGAGTTGTGTATATATATACTGTTCCCGTCCACTTCGACATCTATTTAATGGATCTTTAAATTTGGTCACACATTTTCCGAATTCAACGATCGTTCACCCACCAATATACTGAACTTAGGGTTGTACGCACAATATATATTCCCTACCATAATACATACTGAGTTTCTATTTCAACCGAATTATTGATTGCTACGATTTCATAAAGAAAATTAAATAAGAAACAAATATAGTTATGTTGGTGTTCCACGCAAGTTAACACAGACACATGATTACCTTTCTTGTTCGATACAACTAAAATCTTGAAAGAGATAAAGAAGAGCGATCAATATTATATTACAGAATTTAAAAAAATAGATTGGGTTGGTCATTCGTTCACCGCAAAATCAGGAGTAATACTCGGAGACTCTAATTAACATATTAAAGTAAACGCAACATATTACGAATCTCACGTCCCTAAAAATTGGGTCACTTTACATTGTTTCCACTATATTTGAGAACATACTAGAAAATATGAAAAAAAAAAAAGAAAAAAAAAGAGAGTATTGAAAATAATAAAAAAGCAGTAAAAGCAGTAAAAGCACTTTACAATCACCATCAAAAAAAGCCTATTAGTATTACTTTTCTTGGAGTTTTTTTATTCCTTTTGATTTAATACTTTTTTGCTTGTTATTTAGTAATTTTATGTTTTTCATTTTTCTCTATGTAATCTTGTACTAGCGTCACAAACAGCTTTTAACTAAAACGACGACACAAAGCGTTTGGAGTGCAAAAGCGCCTAACCCACTTCTTCTACGCCAATGAGACAATCATCATTAAGGCAAAACTAAAAACCATGCTCTAAATGGTAACTAGTTGTCAGTGGTGTACTGTCTAAATGGTAACTAGAAAATTGACACAAAAAAAAAGTGGTGTACTTGTCTAAAACCAGCATCTAAAGTTTCTACTAGAGCATATGAAATCCCTTTCGAAGAAAAACAAGCAACGTCCAAAGTTAGTACAGATACACGTCTTTTTTAGTATAACTGTTCCAGAAAAAAAAATTAGTACATGTCTAACATAAATTTAAAAGTGGACTCAATTGGTAAAAGTGTTAGTTTTAATTTAAAAGTTCAATGGGATGAATGTTTGGCTCACTTTCCCCCCGTTATTATTTTAATAAACTAATAAAGAGTCGATTTGTAAGAAAAATAGTCTATCTTTTTTCGTGGTCTTATTCGAATTCTTTTTCGTCAGCTCATAATTTATTTATTGAT